>JAAAIY010000204.1:0-55087 GCA_016098105.1 Actinomortierella wolfii
AAAAAAAAAAAGATAAAAAAAAAAACTCCAGGAAGGACAACATTTTCTCTCTCCTGTGAGTGACAGGCAAAAGAGAAACAATGTATGCCATTGTAGAAGGTTCTGCCATTAAGAAAAATTTACTCTCCTTTGCATATTCTTTAGGTTGACAATTGCAAGATTGCGTCGGATGAAAATGCCTTTGTGGTAAGTACTACGAAAAACATGCATATTTCCTAATTGACAGCATTGCTGCACTAAAACAGCATCATTTTGACCAGGCAAACTAAATTCGTGGTGAGGAGAATGATGGTGACTAAACTGCGATTTGATACTTCTCTTTTTTTTCTGCCTTGCTATAACACACCAAAAAAATTCACAACATGATCTCTTTCTCTTTTTATGCATTGCCATGATGGATACTTGTTTCATTTCGTCCTCAGCCCTATGCATTTAAAGATAGTCAATGGCGAGTCAATAAGCAGGGCTTTGGCGAACAGTTCCGGCTTGAGAACCCAGAAACGCCTAGCCTAGTCGCCAAGGCCATCGAGTCGCGCGAGTACGAGAAGCTGGCCGATTTTGACAATCACCTTGAGAATGTGTCTGCAGATTGGATCACAAACAGAGCTATTGCCGTTTAAATAATATACAGAATTTCACTTACTTTTTTTACCCTTTGATCCCATGCAATCAGAAGATATCCATTATCCGCACGTAATTCAGTATATGCCTGGAAACATATCCGTTCATCAACCATCTACACCATGCATTTTTTTTGTATTTGAGTATTACATCAAGATCGTTGTGTGTGATTTGTTCGATTTTTTTAGACCGATTAGGACATTCTTTCTCTTTTATGGAACATTTTTCTTTTATAGAGCATGATAAGATATGTGCAACAAGGGAGGGGAACGCATGTTGTATTTTTTTTCTTTTTAATCAAACAATCATTTGGTGTTGCCCCTAACACTATTAGATGATGAAGGCGACGTGGAAGTAGAGGAGGTGGAGGGCGATCCAATCGAGCTCATAACTGAGTTCTTGATGACAGCGGGCAGGTTGGCCATGGCATTGGAAATGGCAGTCTCGCTGGCTTGTCTGACCATCTCACCGGCTTGCCTTGCCGTCTCACTTGCTTGCCTTGCCGACTCACTGGCCTCCATGGCTGTCTGTTGCACGCGTTTCGCCCATGATCCAGCAGTCTTCTCCACCCGGCGGTTGATCTGGTCCTCGATACGCATCATGTTACGCGACAGAGTGTCTGCGAGACCATTCTCAAATGTATTATTGTCTGGTTCGGTCATTGACGATGCTTTCTTCTTGCTCTTACTCTTACTCTTGCTTTTTGAGGAAGAATCCTGTTTCTCTTTACCCTTCGAAGAGCTGTCCACCGAACCACTGGTTGGCATTGACGACTTGAAAGGCAATGATGAAGATGTAAAGACTGTGTCTTTTGGAGGCGGTGTCGGACGCTCTTCATCCTTGTCCTGCTCAAGAGACAACGACGACGATGAATGCGAAGAAGGTCCTGCTCCTACGCCGGCCGATGAAGGCAGTGTCTCGCCATAGTGTTGATACCAGTCATAATTGCCTGCAAAGGCCCAATATGAAGGGTCCCAGGCAGGAGGGAACCCACGACCGCCACGACCCTGGCCCCATGAAGCAGTTTCTCGACCGTGCGGCCAGCCTCGGCCACGACCACCTCGTCCACCTCTCCACCACTGGCCACCACCAGCATGTCCACCTCGGCCCCAGAAGCGCGACGCTGGGCGATGGTGTCCATCCTCTTCGTCCTCTGTGTATTCTTCTTCATCCTCCTGATGCTGGGGTTCTTCCGACTCTTCTTCGACTTCTTCATCTTCTTCCGACTCGTTTTCTTCTTCCGCCTCCTCATCCAAGTGTACTTCTTGCTCCAACTCCTTTTGGATGGCGTCCATCTCGCCAGTGATCCGATCTACCTCCTTGTCAATCTCTTGACTCTCATCTGGCTTAGTTTGGTGCCGCTTCTTCAGCTGTTGCTTCTGCTGTTCCAGTTGCTCATGACGCTTCAACTTCTTTGCAATCTTTTGCTGCTTCTCAATCTCTTTGCGTTGCCGCTCAGCTTCCTTCCGTTGCTTCTTCTCCATCTTTCGCTGATGTTTGGACCACATCCGCTGGTAATAGTCGGCTCGCATCCGGTCCTGCCACATCTGCCATGGATGCATCGGTCCGTATGGTGAAGATGCAGGGCCCGCCGTAGATGCTGGCCCTGAAGATGCTGGGGCTCCACGCCAATACGCTTCTGCGTACTGACGCCAAGCTTCCTCTGAATTGGGAGGGTAGGAGGCCGTTGTCGATGGTGCATCGAAGCCCCCTCCTCTGCTGCTACTCGATCCTGGGATGTTCGTGCCTCTGCCATCGCCATAGCCATAGCCGTACATCCAATTAGAAGAAGGATACTGATGATGGTCATTAACACCATACCGCTGGCCATCGTTTCCAGGAAGCGAAGATGCCCGTGGTGGGAACGCAGCGCGGTCTCCTGTTGTTGCCTTTGTCTTTGAAGAAGCATTGCGTCCTTCCTTCGGAATTGACGGTGCGGATGCTGAGTGATGGAGTGGAGGTGTCGTGGGTGCTGTGGACGATACAGGCGAAGAGAATTCTGGAGGTGGAGGTGCTGAGGGTGCTGTGTCAAGAGTCTTGCGGTCGCTAAAGTTGTAGCGTGTCAAATCTTCCAACCCTCTTGGAGTAACAGTGACCTGTTCCTCAGCCTTGAGATCTTTCCATCCAGAAGATGTCGATGTGCTTGACGCTGTCGTCGTGACACTGGAGTCATTCTCCGAAACAGGTGCTGGAAGGGTCTCCTTCGGAGCGACTTTTACATCTGATTCGCTGGTTGATGTGAGTGATGGGCCAGACGACTCTGCTCTGGCGGGAGTGGTAGTGGATGAAGAGGTTGGCGATTGAGGTAGCAAGGGTGCTGTCGGCTCCGCCACCTTGACTGCCGGTTCAGAAGTGGTCAAAGGTGCAGCAGTAGAACCGTCCCTTTGGGCTTCTGGAGGTGTAGAGGTGCTGGGCTGGCTCAATGATGGATTCGTGGAAGCTGCGGTGGGTACTACGGGAACTGGAGGCACCATCATTGGTGGCATAGGCATGGGCATGGGCGGCGGCATGCCAAAAAAGCCAGGTGGACGAGGCATCATTGGAAAACGGCCCAACGCAGACTCGGGTCCAAAAGTACTACCGCCGTTGTTGCTGCCACTGTTGCTGTTGTTGTTGTTGTTGTTGTTGTTGTTGTTGCTGCTGCTACCAGGTGGCCAAGGCAATGGAGGGATTCCAAAACTAGTATCAATGATTGGTGGATGCTCAAGTGCATATCGCTGGTCATGGGCAACTTGGTCGGGCGTAATAGGCATCTTGATACCCTCCACCTTGGCATGGAAGCCGAGCTTCGACTTTGTATGCTCCTCAGGGGCTTCGATATATTTGGCTCTTCCTGGTGCACCCGCCGATAGAGTCTGTACCTCGAACGCATCCCAATCGCCGACTACACTTGGATGTCTGCCTTCGGCCACATCACGAGCGCTATCAGCTTGCAGATCTGAAGGTGATTGATGTTGGCTGGTTTTTTTACGAGCACCGCCACCGCTAGCAGTCTTGGCAAGGGGGTCAACACCACCACGACGACCACTCCGATGTGCAGCCAATAAGCGTCCTTGACTGCCCGAGTTCTCGAGGACACCACACGAACGTGAGAGCATGACAGCTGTCGTTGCAAACGTGAGGGGCAGCGCTGCGACACCAACGACGGGCACACTACAGATCATCCAAGCACCAAATCCATAGCCGAGCAATTCAACATCATAGGCCTGAAACCACGCACGCTCCTCCCACGCCTTGAACTGAACTCGGGCCAAGTAAGGTTGGAGCAATTCACGGACAAAAAACTGTTGGACGACAACGACCTCAAAGACGCGAGCAGGGATACGTGGGCCTAGCAAGGCCGTCACTGCAACAATGACTACGCCTGGTTGCTGGAACGACTTTGACCGAAGATAGGCATACATGGCCAACAGGCTCAAAAACGTAAACGGTGGCCAGTATTCCATGCTGTTCATCATATGCAGCACACCAATCGCTACATAGGCCTTGCACGTCCGCGCAAGATACCCCTGCAGCTGGCGCAGCGTGCGCGGGACTGGCTTGGCAACAACGTCTGATCGTTCGGCACAGCCCAGTTGCCGTACCGTGTTCATGAAAAGGTCATCCCACGGCTGTGGGCGACAGTATCGGTAGAGGAGTACTGTTGGGTAGAAGAGATGTTTGACAATATTGCACTGCGGGGCCAGCCAGTTGAACGTATTGAGCACCCATTGTAGGATCAGACAGGTCAACCCGAGTCGTTTGTAGGATTTTCGGATATGCTTATTATATTCGAACGTCAGTCCGTCCCAGAACTGCTCCACTCCTGACACAAAGCGGGCAAGCTGCTCGCGAAATGTCTCGAGGAGAAATGGCTCAGGCTCGCCTGCATCATGTCCTAGACTGTCTTTTGCTGGCATTCAATTTGAATGAACAGATGAAAGGGGTGTGGGAAACGTGGCAGAAAGTGGGTATGATGTGGAGTCTTTCTCACGAGAAAGGGTATATAAGAGAAAAGAATGGACACTACTAACGTGGGCAACAATAGCCCGTGGGTAGAGAATATGGAGCAGATATGAAAAAAATAGTGTGTGGTAAAAGTGAGGGTACAAAGGAAAGATAGAAGAAAACGAAAGAACGCCGCTTCTCACCTCGAGCCAAAGCATTAACAAAAGGAGCACAGCCAAGAGGGGGAGCCAACGCACCAACAGGGTTCTAATGTCTCTTCTTGGCAATTTTTATGGAGAATTTTTTCCCTTTTACTTTCACTGTAAACATGTCGTGCTCCTCAATGTTAAAAGTGAAGAGGAGCACATACGACCACGTTGCAATATTTGCTATTCCCCCTCTTCACAAGCACATTCTCCACAATAATATAGCATTTAAGAAATAATAAAATAATAAAGAGACAAACGAGTTTTGACCAAAGTAAAAGAGTCCCCTTTCTGCTGAACCTTTTATTCTGTTGCAAGAAATTTCAGATTCGAGAGATCGTAGACGCTAGCTTTTTAAAAAAGGCACCGGGGTTGCAAGACCTTTACAGAGGCTTGGCAGCCTGGGGAGCAGCGACCTTCTTGCCGTCCTTGAAGCGGAAGCGGGGTGGGGGAGCACGGCTGCGGCGACCCTCGCGCGAGCGGACACGGACGATGTGGGCGTGGACAGCGCACGAGATGCAGTAGTGGATCTTGATGTAGAACTTGGGGAGAGTGTACTCTGTTGAAGTTGTTAAAAGTAATATTGAACGAAAAATGTCAGTTTTTTTCTCCCTTACTTTGTTCGTTTTGTTTCAAGAGCAAAAAAATGGACGAGCTTTTTGTCAAGAAGGGTCGCAAAGTCAGCAGTTGAGGAATTGAGAAAGTCAAAAAGAACACAGCCCCAAATCGTCCCCTAAAGCGGGGTAAAGGCCCCGTTCAGGAACAATGATCGGTCTATGGTCTACAATAACTTCCATTCTCCTGATACGCTGACTATTCATTTGCCACATTGATTGTCGTGTCTCTTCTGTCAAGTCTTCTTGAGATTTTTTGGCTGTTTCCTGATTGATATTTCCAAACCATTTGGGTGTGATAATACAGCCAGCCATCTGTATGTTGTTTGCGTTGACATATTCTTTGATCCCAATTGCTCGTGTCTGAAAAATATACAACTGCGTCACAAAGAAAGGGTGAAAAGCGACGTACCCTTGTAGACAAGAGCCTCAGTGATGTCACGGACGGCAGCCAACTCGACCATGGGACGGACAGTGTAACGCTTGATGGCCTTGTCCTTGGGGACGCAGCGCGAGCAGTTAGAGCAGCGGACGGGCTTGACGTGGCCACGACCCTTCTTGTTGCGTCCGTGATTTCTTCTCTTAGTGGTCTGTGATGCGAATCAAAAGATGAACGTGGAAGAAAAGTAGCTGGTAAGTCGATGGTCCCAAAAGCTTTGACAAGGGAACTGATGCATTCCAACCACAAAGGCAGCTCATCGATTGGGCAACTGTCAACTCCTTTGGTCCTATCCTTTGGTCCGATCGCACGACTCGTTCCCGTTGCTGGTTTTTTCCTTTTTGTTTCCCTTCTCAACGACCTTGCTCCCGAATGGTAAAGCACAACTCGCAAGGTCGTTGCATAACCAGCCATCGTTGCAGTCTGATGTTTCCTTTGTTGGTGGATCCTGAATGCGCACTGGACGAAGAAACAGCCCGAGTGAAGGGTTTTGATGGCGCTACAGAAGCAAAGCAACCAGACGAGAGCCATGTAGAAACATAGTTCGCAGGTTCTCTTGCATCAAGACTTCACAGACAGCACGCTGGGTAGGGTGTGATGCAAGTCTCTCTGGTCATAGGAAACCATTCCAGTTTCCTTATTTTTTGTTCCCTGTCTCCCGTAACAGATGGTTACATATATTGTTGCGTGTCGAAAAGGGCTGATGGACCAAAGGCAGCAAGGCCTGAGAGGCATACAGTCATGAGCGGCCCAAGTTGGCTCATGAAAGTGTTTTCTCCGAAACAAAGTTGATGCTTCAAGTCGACGATGGGTGTGTTTCTCTCTGAGTGAACGGTGAGTGTTGCCATGAGTGAATCCTCTTTCCAAGAACGAGCCGTGCGATGGCGAGGATAGGTGATGGAAGCGATATATGAAAGTTGGAGCATTCCCAATCGATGGATGCTTCAGCGGAAGGACGGATGGATGGTGCCTCTCAAAGTCCGTATCAGTACCATCTTGAACTGAAAAGGCCGAACACAATTCGCGAGCCCGCCAGTTTTAACACCACCTCTCCCTCTCTCTTTCCAGCCCAGCTCCGGTGGCTTCAAAAACATTCTCACGTGACTGCTCTACTCAAACAAAAAATTGTCTACAAATCCACGCGCGTCCTACTCTGGAGACGTGGTGGTATCACCGTTGTATTGGGCCCTTTTTTCTCCAGGCGTGAAGTCATCATCTACCGCCGCTATTTCCTTCACGCTTCCATTCTCTATATATTTAATTTTCCTTAAACTCTCGAGGCATTGTTATACATCGTTTGACAAGTGCTCGACAGCAACACGAACCATTTAAATGAAAGCCAGGTACACCAATCTATTTCATGCACGACATAAACCCAAAAAGCAAATATCCAAACCCATCGACCATGTGATCCTGAGTATGAATACATGTTAAGAGATATTATACATATTTTGCTGCTGAATTACTCTGTTTCCAACCTCTGCCATCCAGTCCTTGGCACCTCTAAAAATGAATATGTTAGCTTGGAAAATTGTATCCGATTTAACCATATAGCGATCGTTTTTTCCTTACTACGCAGTGACTTTAAGAAGTATTGGGTATGGTGAGTTGTAGAATCATAATGTTTCCGTTTTAATACCCTCAATTTTATAACTGCATATTGCTTCTGCACTTCTTCTCCTACGGTAAGGCCATCATCAAGAACCTTTCGTGATCACTCTGTAGCTTTTCGAGCCAGATTTAACTCTTTTTTGTGCATTGATATGTTTTCATTCTTCGATATCCAGTAGGATCAATGGACAATCGATACCAATTAGAAACCGCTACCTTCCTTTTTACATACATATTAACACGCCAACAGTTGCCAAGTCCATGTCTTTATCATAATATAAAAATAAAGAACAGCGCCAAGGTCTATCACTACTTCCAGCACATGTCACCTGACGATCACAGTGAAGTGAGAGTTTTGGCCTTGAAGCCACATAGGCTGGAGTGTCGTTAGCTTTAAAGAAGAAAAGCTCAGATTCTGTTGTCATGCATGGATGTGTTTATTTTTCTTTGCTATGAACTTGGAACGTTCGAGTGTGTTTATTGAAAAATTGAATTATACTACGCAGGGAAACTCCAACAAATGGGTCGCACAGAACTAGGCAGCTCTTATATGATAAGAAGGTAGAAACATAGGCAAAGACACGTGTTGATCCTTTCTCCTGCTCCTTATCACACTGTGTGACAGACATAACTGTTTGATAAGTTATACTCTAACGAGGACTGTTCCGAGGATGTTATCAAAGGTACAAAGTAATAGGCAAGCTACGTATCTTTTAATGTGTAAAATATGCAACCTTTAGGTCAAAATGCCACATCCCACTAAAGTCGAGTTTGCATCAAATTTTTATTCATCTCCATAATCTTCTTCTATAGCTTTCAAAATGACGAGAAAGAGGCAGGTTTGTCTTTCACTCAAGAACACTCTGAAGAGCTGCATCCACGCACCGAGTGCTTCGAAAGAGGCAGACCATCAAGGTCACTGTTATGGCTATCCCTGCTTGGAGAAACTATAACGCTGTGTTAGCACGACCCAAAGGTTGCATGGTCGTATCCATTTGTAGTATCAGTTTGCTGTCGGTGAGGCGCGCATGAATCGATACCATACTGTCGCACTGCCTCTCAGCTAGCAGCTTCGACTGCATACGAAAATGCCTGTGTTTAGTGTGACATGTACGGTGGTAGATTGTTGAACACTTTTGTTAAAACATGCTTTAAACCAGGCCCAAAGATCCAAAGAAAAATAATCTAGACCTCCAACCTCCCACGGGAAAGGCAATAGGTTTTACCTTACAATCCCATAAACATCTCTCACCCTTGGGAGCACTTCTGTTGTGCAATGTGTCACGAAGAGGAGTACAGAGGACTTTCCCAACCAACGCATTAAAAACCACACCACAGCAGCAGGCACAAGTTTCTGGGAGATAGCGTCGAGCTCAATTGAATACATTGCATGAGAGGGCCAAAAGGCCGAAATAAAATACGAAAGAACACAAAGGGTGGCTATACAAAATTCTGAGCAAGAAAAAAAAGTTGAAGGCGAAGGGGGGAGAATGATTGAATCAATGTAAGAAGCACAAGGGAGTTTTCCACTTTTGGTAAGACCATAGGGGTGAGAGTATTTGACATTGTGTGTGAATATGCATGTGGAGTATTTTTTTTCTTTCTTTTTCTTTCTTTTTCTCTTTAGGCAGCAGTGACTCGATGTTGCAATTCTCGAATCTGCCTCTCAAGTTCTTCCGCTCTGCGATTCTCTTGTTCAAGCAGTTTTTCCGTTTCGAGGCGGTCTTGTTCCGACCGAAGTGTGCTTTCGATCGCCTCCTGAATGCTCGCATTAAGAGATTCCAACCGTTTCTCTGATGCCCTATTTCCCGCAAGAAAAGATAGGAGAAAAAAAAAGGAATGGAAGATGCATATACATGTTTCAGTCAGTCGTGCAATATTTGAACCACCACAAACATAAAGGACAGGTGAATGGTATGAATGGCAGTGGTAAAAGTGGCGGTGCTGCTTTACCTGATCTTAATCTCAGTCTGTTCCATTAGAACATTGTGATTCTGCTTCAATCGCGAAAAGTCTCGATCAAACTTGGCTTGAAGTTTTGCTTGGCGCTTAGCCACCTATTGTTCAACAAAAAGAAAAAAAAAAAAGGCAGGGTGAGTTAAAATACGACTGCGCCTCGTTGAGATGTCAATTTATGCACACAATTGTTTGTGTGGAGCAGGAGATTAAAAAAAAAGTTCTCACCTCTTTGTCAAGTTCGCTACCGCTGGTGAGGCGGTACTGAGCCTTAAGAGCTGCCAGCTCCTCCTCGACGGTAAGATTTAGTGATGCCACAAAGTCAGAGTCCTCCTCTAGCTCGATCTGTGCCTCAAGAGTACGAAGATAATGTTCTCTCTCTTTAAGATGCTTCCGGAGCATGTCGACTGAATCAGCATGAAGTTCCTTCTCCACATGTTCCAGCTCTAGTTGCGCTGCTGCCAGGTCGCGGAACGTTTCTTCGACCTTCTCTTGCAAGATGTGAATCTCCTCCTCCTTTTCCATCACTAGCCATTCCTCCTTGTCCTCTGCCTTTGACAGTGCTTCCCTCTCTTCTGCTATCAACAACATGTCATAGACCTCCTGTTCCAGTGCATGTACATTGTCAGTCAACTCTGCCAGGTACTGCTTCTGCAACAAGATCTGCTCTTCGCGTTCGTCCATCTGTGCGTCCATCGTCTCTAGTAGCTGTTGCAACGCCAAGATCTCGTCTTGCAGCGCCTTGCGATCAATGGCATCGCGCTCCGCCCTACTCTCCGCTTCCGCCTTTTCCTCCGTCGTGAAAGAGTGGATTAGTTGCGCCATCTCAGCACGATCTGACTCTAGTTGATTGACCGCCGATTCGATTTGTTGTTTGAGTCGTCCCAGCTTGGACTCCAAGGACTTGATCAACTCCTTGTCCGACGGCAATGACGGTGTCGAAGGGGTTGCTGTTGTTATGATAATTGATGATGATGCCATTGTTGTAGAGGACGACGACGATGAGGTGGTAGATGGGGATGAGGAGGACGAGGAGGGAGAGCCCGCGGTAGATAAAGAAGCGGATGTATCCTTGACTTTGGCATGATGTTCGCGAGCAAAGGCACTCTTCAGGGTCAGCTGTTTTGTTTCTGAACCATCGCTTGAATGCATAGTGGCAAATGCAGCTGTATGCGATCTTGTGCTTTGCTTTATGATTGTCTAAACAGCACAGCAAAAAAAAAAATGAAGCGATCACAGATGGGGTAAGTGCTTTTGCGTTTTTGTTTTTCCTTCCTACATCTGCGTGTAGTCGAGCGCGTCTGTTCAATTGAAAACTTTTCCAAATAAGTATAGTTACAGGAGTATCTGGAGATACAGAAGAACCAGAGTCCTTTCGCTGGATCGTGCTGCCGGTTAGCCTTGCTTTCTTGGAGGCAGCGGGCAAGGGCACGGTTTGGCGCTAACAAAAGAAAAATCCACGGGGGGTTGTGGTGTCAGATAAGGCGATGACGAAGTTGTTTGAGGATATTTTCCCGTGTGACAACAAAAACTTACGAAAGGACGATGGCGAGTGTGGGCGAGGTTGGTGATGGTATTGAGAGGCTTGGTGTCTGCTGGGGATTCATCCTATATACAAGCACCACATGTATAACAACAATAATATAATAATAAGAATCAGTAAAAGTTACTGAATCATGTAGTGTCTTTTCCAACAGTGGAAGTTCCCAGCTGCCAGTGCTTACAGCAGCGTGTTTCTTGCTGGGCTTTTGTGGTGTGGCATTGCCAGGTGGAGTGTCCTAAAATAATGTAAGAAGCAAGTCGTACAAATCCATGGCGGGGATGGATTAGCTTTCATGTAGGCATGGAGAATACGGTGCAGGTGTTTGTGTACGCGTCGTTAGATTCTTATTATGCACGCATGCGTCCTACATACATTGGCAGCCTTCTTGTGTGTTAGTAGGGTGGTGGAGGTGCCCTTGCCAAGGGCAGCGGGGCTCCTTTGGGCCTCGATTTCATTCTCATCTGGCATTATGAAGAAGGGAGGGGAATATCCCTTGCGATGAACAATAAAAGGAAGTGAGTCAGAGAGAATGGATGAGGACCCTTGCTGTACACGTCTTTGGGTGTTGGTAGGCAGCTAAAGTGTTTTTTTTGGGGTAGTTGGTGTCTTGTGTGTGGGAGTAATGCCCGTTTTTTTGGTGACTTTGGCGCCAAAATTCAGTGACCAAAGGGCAGGACTTCTTGCATTAGTGCCTAAGCCACGGTCAATGTGCAAAGTGGATGTCACTCTGCTTCATGACCGAGTATACAATCAGAAACGAGTAGGCGCGCGTTTCCTCCGCTATCCCTTCGCTTCTCTGGACACTCGCCATTCTCGCCTGTTGAATCATGTCAAACCAGACCAAGCTTGGATTCCAGCACCAGAAGCCTGGAACTCGCAGGATTGTCCAGCGAGTATGTCGAATGTTTTTCTAAGCATTGACTGCACCAAACAACAAAAGTCATGTCCAGACAACGCATTGATGACTAACGCCATGGTCCTCTGTTCATTCTTGCTCTTTTATTGCTCCTCGTGTAGAAACCTGCCGCTCAAGCTGAAGGAAAAGACAATGCCGATACCACACCGATAGTAGCACAGACAGATACTGCTACGCTGCTGAGCAGCAGGCAGAGCATGGAAGATAGGCTCGTATGGACACCACTTCTGGAGTAGAAGAAGAAAAAAATCAAACAGGCGCAATGGAAGATCACGAACGTGGTTTTCACCGACGCATGCTTTTGTTTCATCCAACTCGACAATCTTAATAGAAAGCATTCCTCGAAAGGAAGAAGGAGACTAAGGAAGCTGCCAGCCGCATTCAGAGACCATCCATGCGGAATGCAGCCATGCTGAAGCGCAAAATTACACAGGCACGCGATGAAAAACAACCCAGTTCTCCTTCTACGAGCTCTGACAATCTCCTTGCCAGCACTACAGCTACTTCTAAAGAAAAAAGCAGCTCTCCTACTCCTACTACAAGTCGGGACAAAGTCAGTGAAACGTCGAGGTAACGGAGGATAAAATGGGGAAAACAACAGAAACAAGAAATTTTGAGTCTGTACTTTAGGATCAGTTTATTAACATGTTGCATGGTACTACATTCTCTGCAGCCAAACAGAAGAAACATCAGAGCAGGAAGAGAAAATACATGAACCAGAGGAAAAGGAAAATGCGAAGCAGCCACAGGAGAATAGTACAACGTCAGGCGTTGAAGATGAAACATCGGACACGGAGCATTCGATCGCAGAGAAAACTGCTGATCTGCAGGAGATGTCAGAGTCGCACCACTTGGCAACCCCACCAGCCTCGAGTCCCATTGCGCCATTGTCCGATGAGGATGACGAAAACATCCATGTTGTTGCACGAAAATCAGTTCGAGCGCGTCCGCTCTATATTGCTGAGGAGAGTCTTAATGTCCCGACAGAAGCAAAGATGTCAGCCACCGTATCCACGACACGACCAAGGAGCACCCGCAGTGCGGCGCTTCAGGCACGTCTTGCCCGTATCTCTGCAACATTCTCGACAGCATCGCAGGGCAACTTGGATGACATTCGAGGAACAAGTAAGACAACAACAGTGATAACATCTTCATCTTCATCCATCACCACCACCACTTCTACCACCACCATCGCAACTGGATCGACTGCAGCCTTGCCTCTCCCGAAGTCGTTGGATACACTTTTTAAGCTATTCCGCGGCTTGGACCACATTGTACGGTTCCACCAGCATCAGGGTCAGCAGTGTTTCTACCACAAGGTGAAGAGGCAGGTTGAACGGGTAGCATCACAAAATTTTGAGATTCGACATTTGGCGCAGATCAAGACGCTCTACCCAGAAGCTTTTGAATACTCAGTGGCGCCATGCTTACACGAGGGCAAGAAGATACGGTCGTATCTAATCGAGCTCAAGACGGAAGTGAAGAAGGCGTCTGGAGAAGATGAGGATGATAGTGGTGACCGTCAGAGCGATAACAAGGAGCAAGAAGGAGGAAACACAGTTTCAAATACCCGATTCATCCCATTGGAGAATCAAAGACGCGACACTTTTAGAGAGCGACTTGTTCAATACGTCCAGAAACACCATAATGTAAGAGAAACCAAAAGCAGGTGTGAGCTTCTTGGGAAAAAGAGAGAAAGACAGAAAGAGCGATAGAGTGACAGAGAAAGAAGGCACCACCCAGGTTACACGTGCCCTCCTTTTTTGTTCTCTTTTCTTTCTTCGCTCTCAAAAAAAAAAAGTTTTGATAAGAGACATGTCATGTTGTTACAAAATCCTCATGGCGCCTTTTTTCAGACTTCTTTGCCTATCTAACACGAACGCACGCACGCTGCGCTCTTTTTTTCTGCTCTTTTTTTTTTCCTTCTTTTCCTTTTTTTTATACAAAAAATGTCGCAATCTCACTGTTCTAGGCGTTCCTGCAATCTACGGTACCTCCCCGGACAGACCCATTTCCTCTCTCATGGCACGTTAAATTTGATTTGGAGAGCGTTCCGGAGGTGGACCGGGCACAACTACCTGAACTTCAACCACGTGTCATCGCAAGTGATCCCAACTTTGAGCTGCAATCTCTAGGAACCAAGACGACTACATCTCGTTTGGTACCGTCTTCTTCTTCTTCTTCTCCGTTGTCGTCGTCTTCCTCATCTGGCACATCTAATTCTATTGTTGTGCTTCCAGAGCCTCAACCAGAAGGAAACAAACATCAAGACAAGGGTACATTGGAGAAGAAGAGCCAAGAATCAAGTATTTCTCATGGCCCTTCAGCCGTCTCCACATCAGTGACTGCCAATGCTACTGCTGCTTCGTCCTCAGGATCTGCAGATGTGGGTGCCAAGAAAGGATCGACAACAGCGTCCACAGATGAGAAAGATGACATGATTCCAGTGCCAAAGTTGCTCTCACGACTTGAGCAAATGAAAGAAAAGGTAAATGCCACGTTGGAGGGAGAGGGAGGGAATCTGGGTTATGGGTTGTGGGGGGGAAGAGCGTCGCTTTTTTTCAGAACAAGGGAGAAGAAAAAGAATTGGTCGTTCGAAAGTTCAATGCTCATTTTCGTGAAACACATGCTTTGTTACTTGATTCTATCGTCTTTTTGAATTGTTTTTGTTTTTTTTTGTTGTTGTGTAATGTGAGTTTTGTATGCAATTGAGCGGGGCATTTTTGGGTGGATGTATTATTCAAACGTGCTATCATCAAGCATGGGTTTTGGACAAGGAGACAAAAAGTATGACCTACAAGAAATCGACTGACAAAAAGGGCATGGAGAAACCAAAATCGTTTTTTTTTCTCGAGTTTCTTTCTCTTGCTCTAGCGGTTGGGCATGCATATCCATGCGTGTTTGTTGTTTTGTTTTTCTTTTTCTTTTCCTTTTTTTTTTTTTTTTTGTCCTGGAGAACAAACGGACGAAAGAGGAAGAGGGATGTTACATCCTCCGCCTATTGCTCTTATTCTGATCTTCATCCCATCTTTTGTCGCACATCAATGTATATATGTCTCGCTGAATACTTTTTTCTCACCCATTCCAAAAAAAAGAAAAAGAATACAGAATGGCACTTGCAAAAAAGAACAAACCCTATCGCATCTCTCTTTTCTCACCCCTTCCCTCTCTTTTTTTTCCCCTTCTAACCGTTTATCCCCCGACTCTAATGCAACACTTGTAATGGGTATTGTTTTTTTTTGTGTGTTGTTTTATATTAGCTTCGTCTAAAACAACTTGAAAAACAACAAGCAACTCAGGGCCAGGTGTCCAAGGCCGACAAGTCCCTGGCCCTGCAGCGGTCACGGCTCCCGGCAATCTTTGACATGATCAAATTTTTGCGGTTCAAGGTCATGCCTGTGTCGACCCTTGCAGAAAAAATCGCCTATTCGCACAAATGGCCCTTATCCGAGGTCGAGGCTCGACAGCATCTCCACCTGCTTGCGAGTGAACTGCCTGACTGGTGTCAGATCTTTGCCGCCGGATCGACCGGCGACCATTTCAAGGTGATCGAAACAGACCCCGTCAAGGAGAAACAGTTTCGTGCACGTTTGGTCCAGCTCGCCCTGACCTTGTCCTCGTAATCAGAAAAAAAAATCCTCTTACTCCATCATCAGCCAGCATCATCAACATCATCGTTGACATCTATGGCTCCAACATCTAGACAAAGCATTTAAACGTTGTGTTATTGTTGTCGTAGTTGTTGCATGGTGGTGGTGGTGGTGGTGGTGGTATGTTGTTGGTTTTGTTGTTGTTGTTGTTGACTTGGTCGTCATCATCATCATCATCATCATCATCATTATCTTTGTAATAAACAATTGTATTGTCCAACACACATTTTTTAACACCCTGTTCAAATCTGCAGCACAATGGTTGGCCATGTGGTCCATGGATTTTTTTTTTTTTGCCCAGGAGTTGCAGATGGAAAAGATATGTTCTTTTTTGTATACAATATACTGAGTTGAAAGATTGAGTTTTTTTTCTTTTTTTGATTTTCAGTAGCTCTGATTCTACCTGAACTACAGGCTCATCTTACGTTTCAATGGTATAGTTCAGTAGTAAAAAGAAAAGAAAGAAAAAAAGAAAGAAAGAAAGAAAGAAAGAAAAAGAAAAGAAAAAAGAAGAAAAGGCACAAGTTTAAAAGAAAGATGGGTCAAAGTAAAAAAAGAAAAAAAAAAGAAAAAAATATGATAGGTTTGAGAGTATAGAAGGGGAAAAAACGAGTACGGCCATTGACACAAGACATTTAGTGCAAACAAGCAATAGAGGAATAAAACAGCGATAATACCACGCAGGTAAAAAAAAGAAAACAGCAGCAGCAGAAAAAAAACAAAATGATTATCGAAAGGAAGAAAAATAAACGAGAAGAGCCAGATTGGGCAAGAAAGAAAGAAAAAAAAACGCCCAACGAAGAGAGGTGCGAGAGATGAGGACGACAACTACTACAAACTATTCTTTCTCTCTCTTTTTGTGTATGTGTGTATCAGCTTGCTCCTCCCTTCTTCCTCTCATCCAACGATCTTATCTACTCCACATGAATGAAGCAGTGAGAATTGTTGAGTGAGGCTGGGAGTGTGACTCCTCCGATCATTAGTTTTCCTTCCTTCCTCTGTTGATCTGGCAAAAAGAGTATTCTTCTTTTTTCGTTTAGTTTTTGGTGGTTAAGTCGTAGGCTGTTGTATGTGTGATATTTCTTTTTTCTTTTTTTAAAACAACCTTGTCCTCTTGACGGGTCAATGGCTGTTCATTTCCTCAGTCGGCTCCACCGGTGGTTGCGAGATCGCTGTTTCTGTTGCTGCTGGTGCTACTGCCGGTGCCTCTGCACCCGCTGCCTGCTGTTGCTGTTGAATCATCTGTTCGATTGTGGCATAGTTGGAGCTGTTACGCTTGATAATCTCAACCACTGGTCCCAGAAGACGCACAAACGCCCGCTTGCCCAGCGTCGCGCACTTTAACCTGCCCTTGGCGCGCACTGTCGCGGCTCTTGGCATGTCATTCAGGAGAGCAAGTTCTATTTTGTTCGTTGATGAGATATTTTTTGAAAGAAAAAAATCGTGAGTACACGCATCTTTCCTTTGTAGATGATCTCAAACCACATGTACAACATTCTCATTCATGATTTCTCATGGTACCAATGACCATACTCTTTCATGAATAAAGAAAACTAAAGAACAATGATAACATCCAAAAAAAACTTACCACCAAAGTATTGACCGGGACCCAGACCTGGCATGGGATATTCCTGACCCTTCTCATCGCATTTTGTGACAGTAGCCTCGCCCGACTCGATGATGAAGAACGAATCACCCTGATCGCCCTGCTTGACGACCACTTGACCATCCTCAAAGTACACCGACTCAAGGGCATCGGCAATCTTGTGGCGTTCATATGGCTCCAATGACACCAGCAGTGGCACAGTCTCCAAAAATGCCTCATACATACGACGCTTACGCGACGTGTTCTCCATCAGAATCCGACGGAATGTGATACGGTCCAGAGCCCAAAGCACCACATCCGAGGTCGCAGTTACCGTCGCCGCACGTGGGCCGTTGTACATCAGTGCCAACTCACCAAAGCTGCCTCCAGGTCCATATTCAAACACCTTCTCTGCAGGCTGTCCGCCCTTCGACACAAACACATCCAGCGTGCCCGTCTCCACCACGTAAAAGTAGTCACCGACAGCTCCTTGCTCAATTACATTCTCGCCCTGGCGGAATCGCTTCTCCGCCATCGCGTTCACTACATCTTCGTGCTGATCCTCATCCAGCGTCTTGAACAAAAAGTTGGATACAATCGATGCCTCAATCCTCTTGCGCTGCTCGGGCGTCTTGCTAATCACCGTCTTGACATAGTTGCTGTGGCTCGGCATCATACTCTCGGCACTCACCGACGTACGTCGGCCTCGCATATAGTTAGGCGGCATTGTCAACAACTCACCGGGCTCCTCATGCTCCTCCTCATCTTCCTCACTTTCGCTCTCACTGTCCATCGAGTGATCGGGTGTCGATGCTGCTGGTGTCGATGCTCCAACAACCTTGGGCGAGGACACTGATAACGTCGGAGGCACAACGGCAGGCAGGAACTGTGGGATATCTCGGTTTTGAGGCGTCAGACGAACTAGAACGAATACAATGATCCATAATATTAAAAAAATGTAAATTAGTATATATGAAGTGGCTCTCATCAACAATCGGCGGCCATAAAAAAACGTGGTGAGAGCTGAGTATGTCTGTTCCATTCTCCGTTCCTCACTCCACACGGTAGAAAAATGGGGAGAGAGCATAGTGATATTGGATAAGAGAAAGAGAGATACAAAAAAGGTTATCCAAAGAATGACGAGCCTTCGTCATGGACCAGGGAAAAAAATGAAAAAGGGCTATATTGGATGCATGCACATCATCAAGCATACACCATGGCAAAACATAGCGCCAATGTGCTAATATGTCTCTTATCCAATCGCTGTCTACGACACCATGAACCAAAAGAAACTCTGTAAAGAAAAATAAGAAAACGAAAAACCAGCAAATACATGCAGTTCCCCTTGTCTTCCTATCGGTGTTTGTCTTTTAATCCCCTTTCCCCTCTGTCAACATTGAAAAAAAGAGAGAATAGAGTGGGTATTCCTTTTGGGTAAAAATAACAAAATAGCCAATATATCCCTCTGTTTCTGCACTTCTGACTTTTCTGTCAATGAGCTGCATGGCAGCAATCATCCAAACAGAACTAGAAAAAAAAGTAAACAAAACAACACATGGCAACAGGGTACCAATATGCTCGCATGGCATCGCCGTTGTCGGGACGACGAAATAGAGCAACTGAATTGCTCATGGATTGCAGTTGTGGTGTTTGGGCAAGGGATGGAGAGAGAAAGAGAAAGAGAAGGGGTGGGCTGCACTGAAAAAGATAGTAGTAAAACGACAGAGAGGGAAGGAGGGAGGGGATGTAGGGGGAAGGGAGGGAAGACAGAGTGAATGTATGGAGATTGGTGGATGAGTGCACAACGAAACAAAGAAGAAAGACAAACGTCTGTGGACATCAAGCTGCTGCTGTTGCTGCTACCAACAAACAGCAAAGAGTGCTTACGCTCCTTCACTCCTCCTCCCCTTCGCCTGCCTTTCCCCTGCTTTCCCGTCTCCTCACTCTCCCCCCGCTCCCCCCACCCTTCCCCTCCCTCCCTCTGTTCGTCTGTCTTTTTTGTTACCCCATCCTCGAGGTTGTGTTGTTGCGTGGTACGTTTCGTTTTGCTTTGCTTGTTTTGGGCGGACTATCTGCACACTGCACGCTCTCGACTGTTGGTCGTGCCTCGCATCACGACATGGGCCAGCCCACGTTGTTGTTGGGCTGCAGCAACCCAAAACACATGTGGCAAACCATACTTCTGCCCATCAGTTCTGTACTGCTCTCGTTTGTATGTCCATCCCCCCTCCTGCTCTGTCTTCCCCCTCCCTCCCTCGATGTACATCCCTCCCTCTGGCTGTTATTCCTGTTTCTTTCATGGTCGTTTTTTTTCTATCCTCCCCTGGTGTTGTTATTGAAAGGATGATATTATGGCCAACAATACAGCAACAGAGTCATTCCTGTTGATGTAAGTGGCAGAAGACAAAACTATTGACCAAAGACTGGGTCGTTGTACATCTCCAGAAGTCCTACTCCCCTCACTCTTCTGTCTCTCTTCTCTCCCCTATTTTTTTTTGTACTCTTCCATTGAGTTGAAATCTGCTCAAGGCCCACTTGTAGACCCTTTGCTATGTTCCTTTTCTCTTCTTTTGGGGCAAGTTGAGAGGAGTAGGTGGATAGGTATCCGATCCATGCTTATACAAGGGTCCAACCAACCACGAGAAAAGAGCAAACGAGTTGAAAAGATTGTCAATTCTCGTCTTCCCGTACTGCCAATGCGTGCCACTGAGGCCCTTCCTTAACTCTCCGTACTTTCCCCCTACCCCCTTTCCGTCCCTTTCTTTTTGTTGGTTCGCGTTACATTCCAAGCTGTTCGTTAGGACGCGCGTGGTTGCTGGTTTCTTTTTTCTTTTTAGTACTAAGGAGGATCATGTCGAACCATTTCTATTCTCCTTGTCATCCATGATTATTTTTTTCCTCTCGCCCTCCATTGATACTGTCCTTCTCTAGAGTTTGTCAACCTGCTCACCTCCTTTCTTCTTTGGTATCCTGCTTCCCAAGGCAAGGAAGAAAAGGACCCAAAAGGGGTCTTACTGTTGCATTGTGTGCCCAACAAATAAAACTAACAAAAAAAAGAAAATGTCTCCAATCACAACGCGACGGTGGCCTGGTTGCGAAACATCTTTTTTGTTCTGGTTTTTGCGTGCTGTGAGAAACGAGGGTGGGTGTATGATCCTTTTGCAAAGGACATTGGCAGTAAGAGACAGAAAGACAGACAAACGAAGAGTACATGGATAGAGGGTAGAGAAAGGGAATGCATGCAGCTTTCCTCGGCCGGATCCCCCTTTCCATTGATAGGCTAGGCATCCCATCAATTCATCACCAGGCATCACCAAGCATCGCTGTTCCTTCCGACCACCCATTTACTGACGGAGATAGGGCAGTAAAATAACCGCCCGACGCAACACGAGAATGGGGGAGGGGGTTAAGAGAGAAAGTTGAAAGAGAAAAACAAGAAAAAGTGGAGAAAAGGTTCGCCGAGCCGTTTGGGTGTGTGCGGATGTGGGTTGGGTGTGTGTCTGTTCTTACCTTGTTGCAACAAGCGCGTGCGCTGCTCCTCAAGCTTCAGGTTGAAATAGTTGGCGCAAAACTGAAGCACATCCTGAGGCTGAGCAGACATGACCTTTTGATTCAGGTCATTGAGGATCTCCATGTATGCCTGCGGGAGCGAGCGATGGATGGGCGACTGCGTGGACGTCGACGAGGCAAACATGGCGCGATTGGCGACAGGGAAGGGGTTGGGGAAGCGGTAACTGTTGGTGTCCAGAATGATGAATTAGCCCCGCGCGGGTGGGTGACAGAGGGGAAACTGAGTGAAATGGATGGGTAGGGGGTCTCTTGATTCTTTAGAATAAGAAGAATAAAAAACACACACAAAGAGCCAAGCGTTGTATGGTCCACTCCTAGAGTAATGCTGTTGTTATTGTTGTTGTTTGTGTTTTTGAAGTGAGTTGTGGATAAAAGAGAGAGAGAAAAAAGAAAAAGATAAAGAAAGGGACAGTGAGTAACAAGTAAGTATTTTATATATAAATATATGTGAGGTAAAAAAGAGGTTCAAAAAAGAGGAATGAAAAAGGGTGTGCTCGGAGAGTTTATACCTCTCAGCCTTTGTCTTTTTCTTTTTTTGAATGAGGATGGGGGGAGAGAGAGAAAATGGGAGTGGTGGTGAGCAAGCTTGGATATACGACGGAAATGAGCAAGTTGGCCTGACTGAATGAAGTGGTGTGCTGCACGTACAGAGATGCAAGGGTCAGGGAGCAAAGTGGAGAAAGAGAAAGAGAGAGCAACGGGGAAAATAGTGCACAAGAGGGAACAAAAGCGAGGACAGAGAAGGGGGTGGGTGCGATTTCAGTGTAGAAAAAAAGAAATGAATTTCAGCTGAGCCAAACACGAGTTGAATTGATCCTCCCTATTGCTGCTGTTTCTGTTGCTTCTTCCCTCCTAGTTCTATGCTGCTGCTTATGCAAGATGGCGAAAGAAGCAAAAGAGAGGGGGAGTTGCGTGTCATGGAACGGAAAGGCACGCGTTTGAAAGTGGTTCAGAAAAGCACAGCTGATTGGCGAAAACGAATGGTTGATTTCTTGTCATTCATGACAAAGAAACTTACAGCTTGGGTAGAACGCGTTATCTTACTGTTGGGTGAGGAGGATGAGGAAGGGTGCGAAGAGAGATATTGTGGGCAAAGGGGGAGAGAGAAAGAGAGGGTGTGTATATGTGTGTATGTGTGAAAGGGAGGAGGACACAGAACGAAGGGAGAGAGAAAGACAGAGAGGGGTGGAGAGGAGGAAGAAGAGGAAGGGGAGGTGGTGGAGGACGAAGAGGAGGAAAGGCGGAGTGAGAGGATGGGAGAAAGAGTGAGAGAGTGTGCGTGAGAGAGTGAGAGAGAGTGAGAGTATGAGGAGGGGGGTAGATCGGAATGCGGACGAAGTGCTGTTCGAAGCGCGATTGATGGATGGATGAATGGCAATCAAGACAAGAGAATGGTCAGTGTTATGTGGAGTGAAAGAAGAGAGAGAAAGGGAAAAACATACACAGAGTGAGAGAGAAGAAGAGAAGACAAAAAAAAATTCAAAGAACCCAACATCAAAAGGGTCCACACCCTTCAACAAAAGAGCACTCAATCCCACATCTGTGCAGTTTTGCAGACAGAGGCAGACAAGCGTACGTGCAAGTTTGACAGCAATGTTATGATTTGTACGTGGGTATGTGGATGTGAATGTGTGTGCCCGTTAGCGTGGGCAGTACTCCTCCATGTTTGAACGACTGGTCGGAGGGAGAACGAGAAAGGGGAGACACACAGAAAGGGAGTGAGCGGGAGGCGAGGGTCACCACCCCCCTCCATCCACGCGTGCAGTATTTTTGGCTGCTCAGTCAGGAACGCGTCTCATGTTTATCATGGTGGATTATACGCACACCATCCATCTCTTACATTGTCGAAAGAATGAATGGAATAAAGGGGATTGGAAGAGTCTGCGATGGCGACGAGAAAATAAAAAAGAGGGAATGTGTGAAAAAAAGAAGGTCAAGTTTCGTATACTGGTGGCGAGAGAGATGAGGGTTGGGACGTTGGAAAAAATAAGAGAGAGAGAGAGAGAGAGAGAAAAAAGAAACGCCGCTGGGAGGGAGGGAAGGGGTGGGGGACGAGTGTTGGACTTGGGGTGTGTGAAGACAAAAAAGACCAAAGACGAAAAAGAAAGAAAGAGAAAATGGATTTTAAGAAAGCATAGACGTCTTCACTCACACGGTGTCTTTCATTCATACTTTGATCGTCCACTCATACATAACAACTTCTGACAGTCTCTCCATGCTTTCTGCCACATGTGCGCACAGTGCCGTGCCTGTCAACCAGCCTCGCTCGATGCAACATGCCTTCCTCCTTTTCTTCGCTGCTAGCGCACGAGTGACAGAGATGGTAGGGGGGGCAATACTCAGGAGGAAGAAAGCGACAAAGAAAGACAGAAACGATAGCCCCGCAATTGACACACAGGCTGCTGCTCAGTCAAAGGGATACAGTAACTCAGGCACACACACGCAGACAGGTGCTTAAACGGACGTACGCACACGGATATAAACGAACACAGACATGCAGAAAATCTCAGACAGCAGAACAGAAGGCAAAGCCAAAAAAAGGCAAGGTAGGCTAGACTGAGCGAGAGACAGATGGACCAGCAACTGCTCTTGATGCACAATATCACAAAAAGGGCAAAGGAGGAGCAGGGAAACATCATTTGCCTTCCAACGTACCGGTGTCACGAACAGAAAGACGGCAGATAAGTTGCTCCCTCAAATGAGCGTGGAAGGGCAAGGGGGGTGCAAAATGTGGAGAGTAACGAGAATAAGAATAAGGACAGAAAAAAAAAAACTGTGTGACAAGAGAGACAGGAAAAAAGGTAGGGGGTGCGTGGATGGGGGAGTCAAACGATAAGAGATTCGAGGAAGGAGGCTAGATGACTAAGGGAGAGAGGGGTACAGACGACGGGTGGATGTAAATGGAAGAACAGACAGGCGGAAGGAGGAGGCCATCGAGCGCGAGCAAAACGAGGCAATACAGCACACTGCTTCCGATATTGCTGCAATCAGAGATCTTCTGGGCAAGCAAGCAGGATATACAGGTTACAACACCAACTAGCAGACCAAACTGGCACAACCTCCAATTGTCTCCTGTCCTTCTTTCCATCACCTGTTACAGGTTCTCGCTCCACTACTACTTCTTCGAGTATCCGTTTTGTGTTTGTCGCCTCGCAATGGGGTAAAGCGACTCTGGGTCCTAGTTTTACTTGTACATCCCAATGTAACACCAGAAGGATCAAAACACAACGGTTGGAAGAACATCGCCCACCATCATTTCAGTCACAATAATATCAAGAAAGATAGCAATTGGTCGGGAAAGATGGGATACCTCTTTGTCGAATAAAAAAGGGTTCGTGCAAGACCTGTGTATGATTGTTGGATGCTGACACTTGGGAAGCAATTGCTGGATTTAAAACAACAATGCAAAATAAACCTTGGCTCGTACGAACTAGTTGAGAATTTAGTCACTGCTTGAGGTGGCACTAGAGATAAAGCTGTGTAGGAAGCAGCAGGCCAGTAGGAGAGGGGAGAATATTTTTGTTTTTAGAAAATGACTGGAAGGCAAGCAAACAGGTGAAAGGCTAGAAAAAAAAAGCGGTAGGAAGGACAAAGGTGGACAGACAACAAAGGGAGAATAAGACAAAGAGAAACAGCAAAAAGGCGACAGAAGACACCAAAAGAGACTGAAGGAATGTTGCTGGGATCTTGTTGTTATGCCTGTGTGGACAATCCCATTCCCCTTTCTCTTTTTTTTCTCTCTCTCTCTTCCTCCTCATGCTTTTGCGACCTGATCCGTCCAGAAAGAGCTGAGAGCGGATCAAGGGGAAATGCTTAGGTGATGCCACAACACACTCCCCTTCTTTAGTCTCAATTGGCTACCGTGGCACATATTCTTCTGTGTTTCGAAAAACTGCTCGTTTACGCCTCGATTCTTTTTTGCTGTTCGCCTCCGTTTGAGGATAGGTATGATGACTTGTGGACCTCACGGGGGATGAGGGCAACAAGGGGTGGAGGAAAGATAGATGAATGGCTGTCCATCTCACTTTCTTCTGTTCCAGGGCATGCATCGACCCACAGACTTATTGTCCTACAGAAAGGGAGCCTCAGGTAGGGGTCACCTTACTAGAGAGTGTTGCTTGCAGCCATATCTCACAGCATTCTTCGGATGCCTCGGTGCAACGGCATTTTGCACTTGTTGAGGTTTCACCTATGCTTTTGCTCCTTCCTCCCTTTCCTTGGAGTTTGTCCTTTCTGCTCTGAAACGTATTTTCGTAAGGCTGAACTAGCGTTTAAACGATCAGCATGGCCAATCCTACACCTTCAAACAACCACGTCCATACCAAGGCGTGGGGTCCACTCTTTACACGTGCACATGCACAAATCTCACTCATTTGATCGCACAAACTGCGTTCTTCTCTTCTTTCTTTTTCTCTATCTTCGTCTACTACTCTCACAAGCCCCCTGTTCTATGAACAAAGTTTATGGGCTTCAAGAGGATCGCGAATGATGCCACGTCAAAAAAAAAAATTGGATCGTGACTGTCTCGACCCTTAGAGTGCAATATAACTTCTAAAAATGAACTTTCATAGGGGTCAGAGCCTTCTTTACTACCATCCAAAATGTCGCATCACGGCGCGTATAGCGCAATCGAAATTGACGATGACGAGGTACTACTTACTACATGGGATAGGGCATCTCTCGGAAACATTGTTCACTTTTGGACGGGATGAAAGAAAAGCGACACTCTGTAAAACACGAAACAATCAGGACCACCACCACCACCGCCTGCTTCACCTCCCACCTGTTGCATTTCTTGGCACTAGTGCATTGTTCATCATGCTACTTCTCAGCCTTTAGGCTTGTTCAACGACTTAACTTGGACTTTACCCTACACGTTCATGGAGAACCGGCTGATATTTTTCTGCTTCCTCACTTTACAATATCGCTAAATTCACTCTTGATTCATGGCTTATACGCTGCTCTCTGAATACGGAAGATACTTGGTGGAGACAGTAACTAAACTTGTAAGGCTAACAATATATCATCTATCAGCTTCAATTCCAAAGTAGGTGCAGACAAACATGATTGGATCTTTAATAGCAAGGCTTGAGTCGAGAAGACATAATACGTCGACATGAACGGGACAGCCTACAACCCACTACAGTTTCTCCTCTATCCCAACCCCTTTTTTCCCAAACTCCTTCCAAGGCTTCTCATCCCAGTCCTACGCAATCGATATCAATTATCGCAAATGCTGATTAAACAAGTACTTGCCAACAGCGAGCCACTAGAAGTTGCCTGCTAATCCTCAGTATGATGTTTATTTTTGCATAGACTTCTCGTCGTCATCGGCCTCCCCAGCAACTGGCAACATCACATCTGCCAGCACTCCACAGCCTCGACCAACCGGTATATAGCAGTCATGGAGGTTCCTAATTGCTTAATCTTGACAAAATACGTCGATCAGGATTGCATGCTGACAACTTGTTTCCTGTGTGGGTTTGAACTGCTAGGATTTGGAGCAGGAGGTACCTTCGACCCCCATCGTAACATCCAAGAACAGACAGCACCCAAGCCCATTTGGTCGGTGGAATACTATGCAAAGTTTTTCGATGTCGACACAGCACAAGTATGTTTCCATGTCTTGACAATAAAATGCACCCAATAGCGTGTCCAACTGCTAATTTTCCTTTCTTTTGTTGCCGGGAATATCTAGGTGATGGAAAGATGCTTTGCAAGTATCATCCCAAAAGACAACTTTTTGGAAGTGATGGGCGGAGCTCCAGATCTCTATGGTATGAACGATATCTACGGATCACCAAGCATCTGATTGATGTGAAAGTTTTGACTTACACATCTATTGTTTACTCCAATGCAAACAAACAATAGGCCCATTCTGGATCTCTACTACTGTCGTATTTGTTCTGTTCGTTGCATCCTCGATTGCTGATTCAATTGCGGCCTACATGAATGGCGCCAAGTATCAGTATGACTTCCGGCAGTTGACCTTTGCGTTTAGCGCTGTCTACGTGTACGCCTTCTTGGTTCCTGCGCTGGTGTGGGCGGCAACCAAGTACTATGGCTGTCAGCCCAATCTGCTGGAAATGTTGTCACTCTACGGATACGGTATGACTATCTGGATTCCTGTCGCTGCACTCTCAGTCCTTCCTTTTGAGCTCGCTCGCTGGATCTTAGTCAGCATTGGTGGTGGTCTCTCTGGCGTGTTCTTGATCCGTAACATGTATCCAGTCCTCTCCAGGGCTGAAGCTCAAACCTCCAAGATCATTCTTATTCTTGTTATTATTTTCCATGCAGCGCTGGCTGTCCTGCTCAAATTCAAGTTTTTCAATTACACCATCTTGGATAACCCACCGAAATAAGGTTACTTACTACACAGGCCGCCTCGCCTTCGATGTGTATTTGAATTGATTCCAATAAATTTCATGGTATATGTGTACGAGTGTATGGATGTATGGTGTCCGTTGGTGGCGACAAGAATGGGTGATCGCGTGACTTCGTCACCTGATTCAATGTAATCTAAGCCACGCCAAAACATTGTTGATACACTCCCCAGAGCTGCCTCCCACACATCTCCCCCATTGAACAAACGACAACAAGGCCCTACTGGACCATTTTGACGGCTCAACACTACGCAGCACAACCCTCTTATAACATATCTTCACTTGCACCATATCCATCGACTCTTTTCGTACTGCATTCTGGCTTTTCTTTCGTTTTTTGGAGCTCATTGGCAGCGTAGGTAATAATGAGAGAAGACCAGCAGCCAGCACCATCTCGCCTGGTCTAGAGGGCCACAAGAGTTGATGCTGAGCCGATGACTGCCCAGGAAGAATGCACCTGGACTCACCATCAAAGATGATGAAAAGGGAGAGTGAATGAAATGTGTAGAAAGTCAAAAGGGTCCGCCCTGCAGGCACATGGGCAACAAGGAATTTGATGGGCGAAATATTGTACCAGCAAAAAACCACGGGCACATTTCAAAACAAACATTGGGGACCAAAATAAACAGGGCAGACTATAACATTGGCACTAAGGACCACGCGCCTGCAAAAAAAAAAAAAAAAAAAAAAAAAGGAAGCCTTTCTCACTCCCTTCTCACTCCTTACTCCTGGTGCACTTTCGTCATACAATGAGGAAGCTCATTCTGACTGGCTCTTGGCTGCTCTTAATTGGCATTGTTATTTGCATTCCTCCATCGGCTGGTGTAGACATTTATGGCCGACAACACATTGCTAGCTGACAAGTACAGTCAAGCCCAGGCTCAGGCTCAGGCTCAGGTCGCTGCAGCTGCAGGATATCATCAGGCAGCAGCTGTGACCTATCCCCAAGCAACCGCCAACAATGCAGCCATCATCAGTAGCGACTCCACGTCGGAGCCAGTGCAGGCCTATGCGAAGCTCGAGGGCGACTCGTTTTGCTACTACATCAGGTTAGTAGTCTAGTTGGTCTGTTCACAACACGACATGGATTGATGCTGTGCTCACCTCTTTATTTTTGTGATTCTAACCCAACAATAATACCCTTTTTTTTTGTACGTGTCACCGTTCTTTCTAGAACACTCCAAGTGACATTTGGGCGTAAAGCAAGTTCATCGGATCAGGTCGACATTCACCTTGGCCCAACCAAAGCCATCTCGCGTCAACATGCTCGCCTGTTTTACAACTTCACCACACAGCGATTTGAGATGACAGTGTTTGGCAAGAACGGAGCCTTTGTGAATGATCAGTTTGTCGAGAAGGGTGTCACTGTACCACTCGAAAATCGCACCAAGATTCAGATTGGTGAAATCTCGTTCTCTTTCTTGCTTCCAAAGATTGACACGGACGACTCGAACCAGAACAATAACGCTCAAAGTGGATCATCCAGAGGTGCTGCATCTGGAAGCAACGATAACCAGTCAGGAGCAAATAAGAATCAAGCTGGAGGCGAACAGTTCGATGCCTCCGAGTACTCGTCCAAGGACACCAAACCACCATTTTCATATGCCTCGCTTATTGCCCAGGCCATCAACTCCTCGCCATCGCGTAAGCTGACTCTCAACGGCATTTATAACCACATCACCACACATTACCCGTACTATCAACTCGCCCAAAACGGCTGGCAGGTAATGTCTTTTCCCAGGCGCATGCTCTCTAGCGATTGATGACAAGAAGACATACAAGAGGCACCAGTGACTTATACTTCACTGTTATATCACCTTTAATCTCTTTTGATGGAAACATAGAACTCGATTCGCCACAACTTATCATTGAACAAGGCATTCGTCAAAGTTCCAAGAGCTGACAGCGAACCCGGTAAAGGTGCCTTCTGGACAATTGATGCAAGCTGCGAGAGTCAGTTCGCTAATGGTGTGTACAAGAGGAATCGTAGAGCCATCTCCAGCAAACCACGTTCTCGTGCAGATTCTGAGACTCCAGGGGATCAGGATAAACCGCGCAAGAGACAAAATACTGGACAGGACACCACAGCAACGCAGACGACGGCAGCGCAGAGTGCCCAGACAACTACAGGACAAGCAGGAGCTTCTACTGTTACGGCTACTACTCCAAGTGCGGCTACTGCCCAGACTGTGCAGCCTGCACAAACATACCCCGCCGCCACTGGTACCACAGGCACAGCTCCAGCAATGTCGTCTAATCTGAGTTTGACTCTTGCTCAGCTGACACAAACACTCGCATCGGGTAATCAGGCAGCCCTGGCCAAGGCTCTATTGGCGGCTGCAAATAACAACCAAATTCCTCAGGCAACAGCCCGTGCGCTTGCTGCTCATTTGCAGGCACAGGCTGCACTGCAGCAACAACAGCAGCAACAACAGCAACAGGCCACCGCCAGCACATCTACTACGCCCCAACAGAGCTATCTCCAAGCTATTGCAGCTGCTGCCGCGCGAGTGAACGCTGCTCAAGCCCAGGCCCAGGCCCAAGCTCAGGCTCAGGCTCAGGCCCAGGCTGCTCAGACTCAAGTCAGCAGTACTTCATCGCCATCGTCGTCGCTGACGGCGACCACGCCAGCCATTTCTATGGCGGTGGCTTCACCATCTCTTGCTGTCCCTGCCACAACAGCGACAACTTCGTCCACAACCACCTCAGGCCCCGATCCCAACTCACCAATTGCCCAGCTTGTAGCAGCCGCACAGCTGTCGCAACAACAAGCCCAGCTTCAAGCTCAAGCACAACTGTTAGCTCAACAGCAACAACAAACGCAGGCAGCAGCCGCGCCTGCTATAACTACAACGACAATGGCTACATCGGTTGCTGCTGTTGCACCTGTTGTCGCCACTACTCTGTCTACGGCTTTACCGGCGGTCCCCACCATCGCCACAAGTACACCGCTCCCCAGCGCTATAACTCCCGCAGACAACCTTACTGTGACGACTCAAGTGGTCAATGCACTGGGCTCATCCGTACCATCGACCCCAAGCGCCATTCCCGATGTGCCATCCTCGACAGTCGCTGATTCGACTTCCACGACGGCACCAGCGACGAGTACCGCCACAACTGCTGCGATAGCCTCGCCCACTTTGTCTATTTCTCCCACACAGGCACAGGAAACAACCTCTGCGTCTACTCCGGCGCTGGCAGCACCAGCTGTCAATGAAGCGACGACAGCGTCTGAGACTAGCAGCACGCCAGCATCGACGCAGACATCCACACCAGCACCGGAAAGCACAGGTCCCTGAGGAATTCACAAAATGTGTTGAGGAAGTATGAAGCGATTATTTTTTTTTCTTTTTGCAAACACAAAAAAAAGTCTGTCGCCTCTGAACTACACCCGTTTCGATTCAGAACCGCAATGTGGGTAGTTTTTATTCTTTTGATTACCCTATGTCGTCTTGTCTATTACTCTCTTGCTTCCCCCTTCCTCTTTTTTTCTTACTCTCCCTTCCCTCTATCTTTTCTACTCCTTTTAAGCTTCATATTCTCCTCTCCCTTTTCTATTCCTCCTCTATGCTAGCTTATTGTTTGAGTATCCATTCCTTTGTAAAAGTATTGTATCACAAAAAAACAGCCCATCAACACGAATCTTTTATAAAAAAAAAGCCTTGCTTTAGATGTTTTTTTTTCCTGTTGCATGATATCCTACTTTTTTATTTGAATTATCCGTCGACTTTGCCTTTATGCAACATGAAAGCAGGTGTAACCCATGATCCGCACGAGCACTGCTCGCCTGCCCAATTGAAAGTGCCGAGCTTGGAGTCACATTTCGGGCAAGAGATTTTGCCTTCGAGTTCGTGCAGTCCTTGGATCCATTCAATAGGTTCAATAAAGTAGGACTGACAGGTGACTGAGTTTACAGGCTGGATAGGCGAGATATTAGATTGAACGGCCTAAACTCACCCCAAAAATACGAAAGGAGACATTTTTTTGTAAGATGAAAAAAAGAAAGAGATGGTCAATATACAAAATTCTCGTATATCTTTGCTGGCCCCTATATCGTTAACACTGCCTTTTTTTCCCTTTTTCTTTACCTCTGTGACATTAAGAGTGCCATTTCGTTTACGGTACTGGAAGGAAGCTTGTCCTTGCCCGGGAAGATGGGTAATGACAGCATCTCTGGAGACCAAGGCGCGACGACACTTCTTGCACTTGAGAGGTCGAGGTCCTGCGGCAACTGGTCGACCCATAGATGGGCGAGCAACAGGAGGCCGTGCGGGATTAATTCCTTGTGTTGTGGTGGTCGTTGTGACGGTTTCCATTGTTGTGGTTGTAGATGATACAGATGCAGATGCAGAGGACGATGAAGAGGAGGAGGATGCATTGGAAACAATAGATGTCACTGCGGTAGCTGCCGCAGTTGCAGACATTGGATCCTGGGCTAAAACCATATCATCGATATGACCATACACTAAATCGAGAACGGACAAAAAAAAATAAAGATCAGCGCATATCCATTGAACATGAGAAAGGCTCAGAAAGAACAGAAAAAATACAATACATACTCTGTCGCTCGACGGCCATGGATTCAATGAGGAAGCGGCGGTATTGGGTGTGGGAAGTACTGACATCGTAACCGATATCGTAATACATTTGCAACTGACTCAAAAATCCCTCATTGGGTCCGACCAGTGGTCGCTTTTCGCGAATAAATTCTAGGGCCTCCTCCACTTTGAGCTTCTTTTCCTTCATGACATACGCGCACACGATTGTCGGACTCCGCGATGCACCCGCCACGCTGTTAAAAAAAGATAAGTTACAAGAATAGTGTGAGAACGCATGGGCCTATTGGTAGTCTTTCTCTTTCCTGCAAAACTTGAACTGACTCACAAAACTGAGAACTGGTCAAAGAAATTACCAATGAACCAAGACCTTGCCACCCTTGGCCAAAGCATCGGCAATGAATCTATTGGTCTCTGGAAAGTGCTTGATCAAGTTGGTCTTCTCCCAATCAGGGACACAGAGGACTTTGTAAATGTAGTTGCCAGGGTATTTAGGAAGTCGTACATCGGTCATCTGGATGATATGGGTAATGCCTTTCTCCTTGAGCTTTTCTTCCGAGTCGGCAGGGATCACACTGGAGAATTAAAAGAGTGAGGAAGAGGATGAGATTTGGTTGCCTACTTGGAGCCAATTGAACTCAATATTAAAAAGGTGTAGAACCCCTACCCGCTCAAGTATAGGCCGGGAAGGATCTCTTGCATCTCATGGAGAATGGGAGTGACATCGAGGTTTCTTGACACGACTTCCATGGCGAGGATGAATGCGAGCTGAAGAAGAAGGTTAAGTGAGGAAGAATTGAGCTGGTTCCTTTTTTTGGTACCCAGTTGGAGTGGATGGTGGCAACCAAGGGACCAGTCACAATGCCGACGATTGAAAGGAGCATAGAAAAAAAAATTTGCAGGCAGACACTGAGTGAGAAGATTTTCAAAGCCACTTTGGGTGTTTTGTGGTGGCAGCAGCACTGTCAAAACAGACAGCAGGGCGGATTGATTTTGCTTCTTCCTTCTTTCCCAATCTCACTCATCTACATCTACGTAGCTCAGTCAGAATGTCTTCCGCCGCCCCCATTAAGAAAGCTGGTGTTGAGGAGCAGGTCGAGGCTCCCATCCACCGCATCCGGTATGAATCACATCGAGGCCATGGATCAACTCTTCCTTCATTCTCATAAAAAAGCAAAAGTACGCTAAAACATCATTGTCTCTCTCTCTTTTTCTTCACGTTCCATCCATATAGTATCACCCTGACCTCCCGCAACGTCAAGGCTTTGGAGAAGGTCTCCTCTGACCTCATCCAGGTATGTCCTGCTGCCCTCATTTTTAATATTCTTTACAGGAACTATTACGCTGGAAACCTGCCAATATCGCCTACTATACGTTATCAGGAACAGTACTTTACTCACCAATTGATGTTGTGTATTTTTAACGAAAAAAATTTAACAGCGTGCCAAGGACAAGCACCTCCGTGTCAAGGGCCCCGTCCGCCTGCCCACCAAGGTCCTCCGCATCACCACCCGCAAGTCCCCTTGCGGTGAGGGTTCCAAGACCTGGGATCGCTATGAGATGAAGATCCACAAGCGCCTCATTGACCTTCACTCGCCCGCCGAGATTGTCAAGCAGCTCACCTCGATCAACCTGGAGAACGGTGTCGAGTGCGAGGTTACCCTTGCCCTCTAAATCCTTTTATTTTCCAGCAAAGATTGAAAGTGGATCCTTCGTTCTTTCTTTGTCGACTTGGCGTTTGATGTCTTTTTTTCAAGTCCTTTTTCTTTTTATTCTTTTTGACGGTCGAAAAAACGTTGAAAATCAGGGAGGCCAGGGCTTTTTAAAAAATGATTCAAAAGGAGCGAGCGATATTGTCGATTTAGGAATTTTTTCTTAAATTCACCATATCGTTTGGAAGACAACGAGGAAAATTTTCAATAAATCACCTTCCATTTAAAAACAAAAAACGCTTGTCAATGATATTGTTTGTTCAATGGTCAAAAGCTCCTACTTCAGATACTGGGCTATGTGGAATGGCCATCATTTTTGAGAAGAAAAGAAGGATGCGGCCCATTCTATAATATGTCTGCCTTTTTTTTCTCACTTCCAATTAGGCAAAGATTTTGTTTAGGTCTCAGTAAATATTACCATCCAAAAAGTTTTGTCTAAAATAAAAAAATAATACATCATGCCAGACACGCGCTGGACGTCACTTCCAACACACCTCTCATGTCGAACAAGAAGCTGACACCACATCAACTACGTCAGGGCCTGTCGTATGTACAGGAGGGCAAGCCCGACTTTATGAAGATGCTGACGGGCAAATCGTCTGCAGAGTCAGCTTCCTCGAATGCAGCTCATCCTCATTACAGAAAACCTATTGGCATCGAAGCCAAGTTCCAGCACGAGGAAGACGACGACGACGACGAAGATGGACATGATCTGCTCAATCTAAGAGAGGAGGAGCGACCCACAGTCGTGGTACTCAAGGACGGCAAGCACTTGGATGAGCGACAAGCAAGAAATGTGCTCAAGAACCTTCCGCCAGGTGAGATCTCGTGCACTTTCTTTAACATCTTTTGTTGTTGTTTTTTTTTTTCCTTCCAACGTTTTTAGTCTTGTCTTGAGAGGCTACTACAAAAAACAAATCACATGTGTACATGGGACACGCTTTTTTTTTCTTGACCCTTTGGTGAGCATAGTTAACAGTAGCTACCATTTCTTTTTTTCACACGTTCTACTTGGAATATGATCCCTCTCCCAACAAAAAATAATAGGCCTTTCAGAAGCAGAAATCCAAAGAGCATTGGAGAAAGCAGAAGAAGAAGGTTCGACATCATCGGAAGAAGAGGATGATGCTGCTCCTGTCGATGAGAATGGCAAGATCTTGTTCAGGATGCCAAAGAAGAAGAAGAGCAAGGTTGGCGCAGGTACAGATACAACAACAACAGGAGTAGCAGTTGGCGGCAGTAAGAAACGCTCTCTGGAAGAATCGTTACTTGGGGAAGCCAAGCAAAAGGTAGAGGCACTCAAGAAGAAGAAGAAGGATGTCAGTAATGTAGAAGGTGCCAACAACGGCACTAGTAATGACAGCACGACAAAAAAGAAGAAGGCTAAGGCTAAGGCCACCTCCAAGAGCTTACTGTCGTTCGACGACGAAGAATAACATCAACACCAAAAAAATAAAGGAGACATTCTTTACCATCATGGGTACGTAGAAGGACCACCCACACCAAACTTGCGTAGAGTCCTAACCCTCCAGATACCATTACACCATTTGCCCAGGCCATTTTTGTTATTGTTGGTCTCGTTTTGACACCCTGTGAGTGCAGAAAAAAAGCTTGTAGCTCTGCCCATGTGAGGTGGGAATCACACTCCATACAAATAAGAGAGACTTTGTAGCCCCCCCCCCTTTTCACCCCTGTCTCTTTTCTTTTTTCCCTTTTCACACCCAAACACACTTAGACATACATACACTCAAACTTGTACCCATTGGAACTTTTGGAACCAACTTACATTCAACATTCATTCAACCGAACGCGCGCATGGATTCGGTCTCTCGCCAAGAGCCCGCAGTGCCTCAGCGCCCAGCAGCCGTGCCTCGAACGACAACGACAACAATGGCGAGTAACCACGCCACGTCGCTCCTAGGCTTGTCTGGTCAGCAGCAACCTCTCGCCCCTGTGCTAGATCCTGTTGTGGTGTTGGAACGCGCATCCCCATCAACCTCTACCTCCTCAACCATCTCCACTACCAGACCGACGGGCGTTAGTGGTATTGGACCGTTGGATCACGATAAGACGACGATGCAGCAACAACAGCATCATCATCGGATCAATACTCCGAACAGTGCACATACCCACCCTGCAGGCGTCCAGAACGCAGAGTTGAACCACCACCCTCATCCTCACCCTCCTGCTGCCAATGCAAGCAGCCAGAAAAAGCCAGCGTCGCAGCACTCTGTGCCTTCGCCCTTGATCCTTCAGACGCGACAGGCACCACTCGTATCAACGACAATGAGCTCAATCACATATAGTAGTAACCATAATGGCAACAACTACAACAGTCAAGGTGACTGCGATACTGGAGAACTTTGTTCCTTGCAATTGGAAGAGTCGACAAGTGCAAGTTTCCCCACGCCAATGTCTCAACCAGACCATCCTTCGGCAACACCAAGAACAGCAGAAGATACGTGCATTCATGCCAGCAACCAAGAGCATACGGCTCACAATCATCATGGCCTTCGTCGTGAATCATCATCATTTTTTCGTCCACCCCCAGTACAGTTGAGGGCGTCGATCCGCTTCGATCCAGATCAACATTATGATAAACTGGTCAAGGGTAAGGTCCAGGTGGTGTTAGTCCTAACGGCCTTTGTTAGACTGGACACACCTCCTTCTCCTTCTTCCGTTGACAATGGCAGCCAACAACAGCAGCAGGAAACTCCTCAGTCCACTACTGCTGGTTCTGCTAGTGCAGATTCGCCGCCGAGTACGCCGCCTCATCACCAAGCCATTTGGATTGAACTATGTCGAACAGAGATGATGACTATGGATAAGGTAAAACTGAGCTTTGTTTCTGAGAAAAAAAAATATTAATATTCTTTGGGCTGTTTGCCATCATGCATCAAACTAAATTTAAAAGTATGTATGAATATGATAAAAAAAATATGTTCCTTTGGATATTTTAGGGTAGCTTCGATGGTCATTTTGTCACAGTGTTGCCATTGCAGATCCAAGAGCACTACCTCGTGATCGGCTTCACGCTTCTAGCTGTTCCTCCATCGAGCGTTCAGTCAAAGGATCTGCCGCGCTCTCCTGCCCTGGATGGGCTCATGCCATGGGCTGAGGCATCAGTGGCTATTGAACACTTTGTCATTCATCCCTCGACATGGAGTGAAGCAACCACAGGAGGAGGAGGAGGATCTGGAACAGGAACAGGAAGTGGAAGCCATGGTGATGACAAACAAGACGTTTTAGATACTATCGATGAAGAGGACAATGACTTTGGCATGAGACATCGTAGATCCGGCAGTAGCAGCCATAGGGCATCGTCAGGTTACACAGGCGCTCCCACCATTCTTCAGGTGCCACTTGTCGAAGTCGAGTTGACCTCTCGACCAGGTCTGCGAAAGAGCAAGAGGACAGTAGCCACTCTTACCGTAATCGCTGACAGGGTAATTGACACTGTTTTCGATGGAGAATCGTACGGAAAACGTTTTATCACTTCTTTCGTTGTTACTCACGAAAAAATCCTGTATATTATTGTACGTGTGTGTGGTTGTGGGGGATGGACAATGGGGGGGTGGGAATGAAATAGATCTTGCCAAAGATTCCAAGAGCTAAAGTCAAAAAAGAGTTAGGACGTACAGGCCCAAGCTTCACTCAGACGTACTATGGCCACTCTGTGCGCGGCACAGTGATCTATGGTCGCGAGACGCTCTACGAGTCTCCAATTGCCTTCACATTCCCACAAAGCCTCCTTCGAGTTTATGCCGAGAACGAAGCCCGCGTGCTGCGCCAGCTCGAACAAGAACCCAACGCTGGTTTCGCAGAGATGATCCAACGCATGCCGACCACGACCATGGCATCAGCTACAGGAGTGACAGCAAACAACAACATCCATGGCAATAAGGCTGCTGCACGCTCATCTCGCTTAGGACGGCGCCCGAGTTTCCTGGACGCCCTTCGTCGAGGAGCTACCCGAGGAGGTGCACCCAAGGCTCCGCCGAAGGATGTGCATGCACCATCACCATCAACTCTTCCTTCTCCTTTTTCAGCCTCTGTGATGGATCCAAATGTGATCACAGCCAGAGCACCACCTCGGGTGGAGCGGTCTACTAAGGTCCGCCAACAGGGATTGATGGCTGAAGACCTGCAGATGCAAAAGATGCGACGGCAACAGACGGGGATCCATCGCAACGTGAAGATGTATTACGAGCGAATGTTGAAACGATTAGACCAAAAGATCCAGGAGAACATGGCGTCTGGCCAGGGCATGTTCCGCAGGAGCTCTGAGAAGCGCGAGGAGGCCCTGCAATGGGTACCGTTAAACTGTTGTGTTCAAGAGTTTTTCGTCCATACAGAGGGCTTGCGTAAGTTTGAAAATGAGATACTGGTTTGAAAAAAGAGGAAAATGTTCATCGGGCCTAACTGTTCAAAAAACAATTACTGATATTCACTCATCACACAAATCACTAATAGAAACCAATTATCAGACAACGACTGTGGGAGCAGCAGCAGCACATGCGGCTGGGTTCTCAAGGACAAATCTGGACAGTCTGGCCAAGAAAATTCCGATGGGGATGTATTGGGATAAGGTTGAACAAGGAAACACATTCAAAGAGGATTTCCACTCACTGGAGCAAGTCCTGGCCGAGTCGTACAAGGAGCTCAAGCGGATCCTCGACGACAGTAGCGAACACCCAGATCGAGAACGCGCCAAAGCGATCGCAAAGGAGATTCAGTTTGTCAACGATAGTATGGTAGCCTTGGCTGTTACGGTGCTGAACGAATTTCTCTCGCCGCTGTCGCTCGAGGGCAGTGCAAAGTGCATCTGCGACGAGATGTGGACTGTGATTGCCAAGATGCAAGAAATTCGTGTATTAGACGAGCAACAACAATCAACGCAGGATGAGGAAGACGCTGCAGGACAACGACGCGGAGAAGGTCTAACGCGTTCGCCGCCGCAGAGCCGTCTTGCACGTGCAGGCATCTTCCAGTCATCTAGGAGACAAGAGAGCCAGGATGATGACATGTTTGCAAACACTGAACCGGCTGTGGAGGAGATCGTTCGGTATTCCAAGGAGCTCTTTGGATGGCTCGAGTTGGCAATCGAACACGAGTGTTTGGCAGTTGATGCGCGGTATGTCGCCAGCGCAGATTGGACCACAGACAGGATCCCACGTGATGCAGCATTCTCTCAATGTCTGACATCGCTTGTCACCGCGTTTGTGGCCCTCTTGGAGGAATGGTGGGTCAGCATGTCGACCCAAATGGAGCGGTGCCAACAACGGGAGCGTCGCCGATCAAGACAGTCTCTTACTGCTGAAGCAAAACAAAAACACAGCTGCAGTAGCGCAACACTGGTCGAGGCCGAGGTAATTTTACCCCTTCAAGATACCCAAGATCCGGACTCGACGGTGTTTAGCCCATCGCAGTCGTCAGACCTCCAACGCAAAGCAAGTAGATCAAAGCCCAGTAGCCGACGCAACTCTGTTCGCTCAGTCGGATCAACAACGTCGTCGTCGAACGCGTCCTTGTCAGGCGCACATAAATCGGCACGACTTTTTAGACGATCCAGTCGGCGAACGGCTCCTACTCGGAGCAATCCGCTCAAGGATGATCCCGCGGCCGATGCACAAAACAAACGCTTTTGGGACAAGCTGATCCACTTGGGATGGCTTGTACAGGTTGAGAGCCTGCTTTCGACGCAAGGATCCGAGTTGGGAATGCTTCTCGATTATGCAATTGCATTATCTGACATTCGCGACTCGGTCCAGTTTGGATTCCACTGTATGCCGGTTCCGCCACCATCTTCCTCACCAGCTCAACACCAGCAGCAGCAACAACAACAACATCCTCATCCTCACGACTGCTTTTCCCCAAAACCATCATCGGCGACCTCAGCACATTTTAGCCCCCCATCAAGAACATCAGTTGAGCGCAACGAACCAGTGGTGATTGAAGACGACACGATCCAGATTTCGGGCCGACGTGGGGCTCTCACAGTCTCGTTTGGCCTGGAGCCAGCACAATTCGCGCTGTTGCCAGAATCGCTACAAAGCGGTGCAAGCAAAATCAAGGTCCATACGGTATTGTTCACACAGGGGATCAACGAGATGCAAACACTGTCGAATCTCACGGGTAAGCACCCGGTGCAGTCGTATATCAACGAACAAGGACTTGCGTTCATGCAAGACTATGTCTCCCAATATCACCTCTGGCTGGCACGCGCCGGTCCTCTACTCCCTCCGTCCGAAGCCTGTTTTTCTTCTGTTACCTCTGATGGACATCCTCTGCCCGGAACTGCCGAACCATGGGCGACGGCGCCAGGCATTACGAAAGGCACGCTTCGCCATCCATCGCGCCACAGTCCTCCCGAATGGACGCCAAAGGCTGGCGGCGACGGTCAACCACTCCCGCCACAGCGCTATGTCTCAAACATGTCACAACTCACTGATTGGGACTTGGTGTCGCCGTCGTCGGTGGATGCTTGGTTTGGCGAGCTTTTAGTGAATGATCTCCTGGCAGATCTGGAACTAGCTGTGCTCGGGCATCCGCACCAGAACGCCGCTGCTGTTGAGAGGGACGATCTTTTAAACAGCCGCGGAACACCGCCTCCTCTCTCGAGTTCACCCGCCGTCTCTTTGGGTGAAAGTGACCAGGTTTCGGTCGTCGCATCGTCACTGGGGCCTTCGAGAGACACTGGGAACAATAGTGAAGCAGTATTACCACGCTCACCGCCGCTGTCATCGGGTACGACAGCAACAGCAGCAGCCACGCCACTACCGGCATCGTCGTCCTTCCTTGGCTCAATGACTTTTAGCTTTTTCGGCGGACGAGCGACAAAGGATATTACAATCCTGTCAGCGGCCGAGGCGCTGACCCGTGCATTGGGCCATGTGCCTTCACCGGCGTTGGTGGACACTTGGGAGGATGGAAATCTACCAACTTCTCCAACCATCACCCATCGACGTTCGTCCGTGAATGCGGCATCGACTCTGGCAATGGCTAATAATAATAATACTACAGCCAATAATGTCCAGACCAGCGATAGGCCTCACAGTCCTTTACCACCCTTGTGGACAACGAGTCATATCAAGTCATGCAAGTCAGCCAAGGACCGCACATCGATGGCGGTGACGCTGTCGCAGGTGAATCTGCTGCGGATGTGCCACGGACTAGAAATGAGTCCTGAGCAGCGACGTGATCATGAAGACGACTGGCAAGCTATTCTTGATGCCATGCGGAGTGAGGTTGGCGTGCGCATCAAGAATGTCGAACGGAACCTGAAGTTAGGCGATTTCGCTGTGGATCTATTGTGGTTGTCGGCCTTTGGAAGTAACGGCAATGGCAGCGGTGGTAGCGTAGGGATGTCGTTGCCACCACAACCACCAATGCATTTTGGATTTGGTCCTGTCACACCGTCAACACCATTCCCCGCACAAGTCCTCATCCCCCCTGGCGTCAGCCCACTTGAGTACTATCCGATGACGTACGACAACCATACGGATGCCCTTTCTGCCATGCGGTCACTGTTGCCAGATGCCCATAGAGCCTCAGCAGAACCAAGGACAAGTGGCAACATGCAGGCTTCGGGCATCCTTCACTCTGTGCTCGACCGGCACCATGAACTGGATTCAGGTCCATTGGTCTTGATCGAGCATGAAGATGCGCAAAGCGAGGAGGATCAGATCCAAGTGGACTCCACGGACGAACAACAGGACCAACAAGGGTCTGCTGAGGTTGTAGAGACTGGGCAAGACGAGGAATCAAATAATGAGCAGCCCTCGCATACAGATACTCGTGCTCAAGAAGAACTACAACCACCACAACATGGGTCAATGACTACGTCGCAGTCAACGCCAACGTTTGTTGTGTCGCCGACATTGCACGAGTCACCCCCTCCACCGCCCACGTTGCGGCTTGTAAAGTCATTAACAGGTTCGGCTCTGCGCCCGGTGCTGGTGACAAGTGAAGCTTCGACGACGGTTGGTAGTGCGACTGGCAGCAACAGTCCTTTGACACGCAGTGGTTCAGCATCCCCTTTGCTTGTGCCCACGCAACAACGCCGACTTTCGACAGATGGAGTTCTCATTGGATCAGCACCGACAACATCCTTAACCTCGGGCTACCATGGTCGAAGTGCAAGTCACTCTTCAAGTATGCGGGCCAGCACACCCGAGAACCTATTGCCACCACCTATGCCACAGCATCAACAACAGCAACAGTATGTTTCGTTCCCAGACGCGTTCGAGGAACCCATGCTTCGGACTCGCCTGGCCCGTACCTTGGGATTCGACACTGGCGGCGGGGAACAAAGTTCTGCGATGAATGCAGCAAACGCCACAAGTTCGGCAATGGCGACAACAGGCACTACACATTCTCAAGGGTCACAGTCTCGACCAGCCTCTCCACCTGCTCCAGGCACAAGCGGAAGCGGTACAAAAAGCTCGGCCGGACTCGGTCTGGGGCTCGGACTTGGACTTGGAGGCTTTGGCCAGTTGTTTACAAGTGGGTCATCGACACCATCGTCATTGGCGAGTGGTGCAAAGTCTGTGCTGTCGACGTCGCAACAACATCAACCATCTCAGCGAGTTACATTCTCTACAGATGTAAATAATAGCACTTCATCATCATTGCCTTCGCCGACCGCCAGGAAGTCTGTCTTTGCGCACCGCACTACGCCGTCATGGTCTTCGCAACAATCCAGTCAGTACCAGGAACTACAACGGCGCGAGCAGGAAACACTTCGGATCGAAAAGATCAAGCGTGGCCTCCGTCTGATGAGGACTTTTTCAGGAATCGGCGGAGGAGACTTGAATGGCCGCAGAGGAGTAGGTGGCAGTGGTGGAGACAGGCATGCAGTTCGACATGAACAGGAGCAAGAACACCACCTTCAACAGCAGTATAGTCCTCGAAATGGATCCATTGGGTCACTGCAGGAGATGGAGCGCTTGGCCCTGTCGCCGTCGAATAAGGCTGGCAGAATCGTACGCAAGAGAGGCAAGTATGCTTTTAACCGCGTACAGTACAAGTTTTTGCCGCCAAGCTATAGACCTCCTAAGAGAATGACTTCGGATCTGTTGGAGAGCTAAAGCAGAACTCTGGGGATTATTGCAATATTAACACCGATATGCTTTTTAGTCTTTTTTCCTTTTTGACCACAATATCCCAAAAAGGAGGAGGAAATAAAGAAAAGATCAGAGAATTTAAGAAGTGATGGATATATTGGATGCAAGATGATTTTTTGAAAGATAATATGCAAATAGGAACACAAGCTTTGTAAAAGACAGTAAAAAAAAACGAAGTGTAATATATATTAAAGGTCAACAGTCTCATGCTCATATTCCCGCTCAAACATGTCCTCCATGTCTTCTTCCTCCTCGCTAACGTCCGAGACATACTCGCGCTCTTCCTCCTCTTCTTCCTCCTGTTCCTCCTCTGCCTCGGATTGCGAATCATCCTCGTCTGTTTGATCGGAATCAACTTCAAGGCCGCCCTTCTCGCCTTCAAGGATCTCCCTCCAGACATCCTCATGGACGTTGAGCGGTGCATCACCATAGGCATGGCTTTTTAATCGGGCAAGGAGCTCCTTTTCGATGGCCTTGTCGAGTCTAGCAGCAGCCTCAGCCTTAACTTCTCTCCTGGCCTCACGGCGATCGAGCTTCTTCTTGATACCAACGAGCTTTGGTCGTTCATCAGCCTTCATCTTGAGCTTACGCATCTTGATGAGGTATTGGGTGATCTTGGTGAGTCGTTGCTTGCACTTGTGGATGTTGAAGTTGGGCCAGTAAATAAGCTCCTTGTCGATCTGCTCCAACGCCTGCGCATAGTTCTTGGAGAGCTTGATCTTCTCCCACATCTTGGCTGGCATGTGCGCCCGCTCGGGTGTCTTGACATACAGGTAGATCACACCATTATGTTCACGCACTGTCGCGTACCGCGAGTTCGCCAGTGGGCATGATTGTCGGTTGCACAGTCCTGTAGAGTTGTATTCATTACGGCAAAAGTTTTGTGTAGGTGTCCTAGAGAAAAGAGAAATCAGGTCGAAGAGGTAAGAGAAAGAAGAAAAACATGTGAGTTTTTGACATTCTTTACTCTGAGAGAGTAGCTATACACGATTTTTTCCCTTTCTTTCCCATTAACTAGGATAAGGATTGGGATCGGCCGAACAGTTAGAAACAAAGACACATACTTGACTTTGTAGGAACAGAATTGCTGGTTGATAACCTGCCAGATGACTAGTTGGAACGAGATATAAACATGATGACAAGGTTAGCTCACAGCTAGTTCGGAAGTAATATGAAGAGTTCGAGCAAAACTTGGGGCGACTGCAGGTAGTAACTAGGTCGTAGTGGTTGAATATGAATATATAGTGTAAGATAGTCTACCTTCGTCTGTGTTCATAGTGAAATATACTGTGAATGACTAAGGAGAGGCGACAGGAGAAGAAAAGAAAAGGAGGAGGAAAAATGTGAGGGAAAATGTGAACCTCAAAGGATGACGAAAAGGGAGAGAAGGGATGAGGAGTGGAGTAATGAGAGTGAAGTAATGGACTATAACACTCTTTTTTTTTTGAGAAAGAGTGCCTTGCACATCAGCAGAAAAAAAAGAAAAGCTCTCCCCACAACACAAGCCACATTTCACTCTTCCCAGAGAGACAATCAATCAGGGCCAAACTTTTTACTTTGGTGGCGTTCTCTTTGCCTGTTACTGTACACTCATACATGGACTGAATCTCTCTTTTATTTGCCATACACACACTGGCCCTTGTATTTCTTCGCAAACAACGAATTGTACACTACGACTTTTCAGCGCGGGTATTGACTTGATATGACCCTGCCGAATATTCTGGCAACTGCTCGCTCGCGTTCACTGTACTAATGGGTGGAAGAGGCACCTCGACACCGCTAATATTGACATCAACTATATTTTATCGAAGAGTGAAACTTCTTGTCAGTGAAAGCTGCTGCTTATTTGTCTTTCTCGAAAAATCAAACAAATCAACAACTTACACTTGTGTTTCCAAGTCAGCGGTTTGGGTGAGTTACTAGACCTAATGACAGCATCGATCTTGATCTTGTGCCGAACATCAAGGTACCGAGAAGTGAATGATGCCGTGGCCTTCTCAATCTCAGGTACAGCCATATACACAATACGCTCCCATGCCTCATTTGCGTTTTCGAGCATCGGCCAGTCCGCTTGAAGTGGTACTTTGGCCACGACGACACTCACTGTTTTCACGATGGTATCCTTGTCGCCTCCATAATAATGTGAATACTGTTTGAGCACAATACTACCCTTCTCAACTGTCCATGCCCCTGTTGATTGATATTCGTTTGGCTGAAGTGGTGGAGGTGGTGGTTCAAAACGGAAAACGAATGGTACAATCTGACCAAGGTATAACCGGTTGGAGGGAATAGAGCAAATTAGTTCTTGTATGCCTGACAATGGAATGTGTACCTCGCGCGGGACGGCTGAGCCGAGGACATCCGTTCCTGGTAATATAGCCCAAAACTCTTGTTCAGCCGATGTTTTGGTCATCTGCGCAAAGAACCCACTGCTCTTTGTGTTCACAAAGGCCGAGAGGCGATACCGAACCCAACCAAAGACTGGGTGGTCCAATTGTTCATAGGAGCATGGCCAGTTAGGCTTGAGCGTTAGTTCAATAGACTTTGAATGGGTTCCTTGTGCAATGTAGCCTGGCTTGGGCGAGTCAATTGTCATCTTCCATTCTCGGCGGTCGAGCGTTCCCTTCCTGTCGACGAAAGGGACAATTCCTCCTCCCTCTATGATGAATACATAGAAGAAAATGGATAAAAGATAGTGATGCATAGAATCTTTCAATTAGCATGGATTCAGTGTTTCCACCAAATGTGCCTAGGGCGTCGTACATTAGAGGATTCCCGTTTTATACCTCTGATCCTTGTTTCTATGGTTGCATCGAAATTGATTGTGACATCGCCGCCTTTGATATTATCTTTTGGATTGTCAAACACCACTGTGGCTCGGACAATCGGTTGTTCGCCTGCAGGAAGGACCACAAGTGGTACTCCATTTGGCCCTTTGCGGTCAGTTTCAATGTGGATGGACAGAGTAGGAGATACTTTTGGTACTGTCATTGCCAACGTTGTTCGAAAAAAAGGAGGAAGCAATAAAAAGTGCCAGAGAAAAGGTTTGTATGATTATGTGGAAAATGGAGAAATGGGACGTCTTTATATTGTACTCTCGTGATTGTTTCTCACCACAAAAGTCGACAATGCAAAGTTCAGCTTTTTAGAGTTGCAACAGCCCAGTGTAACCCTTGTTTTTTGCACTGCAGTGTGCTTCATGTCACTCTGGGAAGAGTGACAATCAATGAGAGGTTAACTTTCCTACTTTGGTAGCCTGTGATTGGCCTCCCTGTTTATCATTCGTTTCGTAGCCTGGATCTCTTTTATTTGTCACACAAGCAAACAATTGACTGTACACTATGATTTTTCAGTGTAGGTTTTGACTTGGTTTGATCCAGGGGAATATTCAGGCAACTGTTCGTTCGCGTTCGCAGTATCAATGGATGGGGGAAGTACTTCGACACCGCTGATATTAACATCAACTATATTTTATCGAAGAGTGAAACTTCTTGTCAGTGAAAGCTGCTGCTTATTTGTCTTTCTCGAAAAAAAATCAAGCTTATTAACAACTTACACTTGTGGCTCCAAGTCAGCGGTTTGGACGAGCTGTCAGATCGAAGGACAGCATCAATCTTGATCTTATGTCTAACCTCAAGGTACCGCCCGATGAAAGACGCCGTGGCCTTGTCGAACTCAGGTACAGCCATGTACACAATACGCTCCCAGGCTTCATTCGCATGTTCAAGCGTCGGCCAGTCCGCTTGAAGTGGTACTTTGGCCACAACGACATCCTTTGATTGGATGACGGACTCTTTGCTTTCTCCATAATAGTGCGTATACTGTGTGAGCACAATACTACCCTTCTCAACTGTCCATGCCCCTGTTGATCGATTTTCGTTTGATTTCAGAGGCGCATTTGGTGGTTCAAAACGGAAAACGAATGGAACAATTTGACCAAGGTGTAGTCGGTTGGAGGGAATGGAGCAGGTTAGCCCTGGTATGCCGGACACCGGAAGGCGTACTTCGCGCGGAACGGTTGGGCCGAGGACATCCGTTCCTGGCAATATGGCCCAGAAATCTTGTTCCACCGTCTTTCTAGTCTTCATCGAAAAGAGCCTACTGCCCTTTGTGTCGACAAAGGCCGTGAAGCGATACTGAACCTAGCCATAGAAAGGATGGTCAAACAGTTCATATGAACACGGCCAGTTAGGCTTGAGCGCGAGCTCAATAGAATTTTTATAGGTTCCCTTCGCAATGTAGCCTGGTTTGGGCGAGTCAACCGTCATTTGCCATTCTCGGCGGTCAAGGGTCCCCTTTCTTTTGGACCACATGGAAAATTCCCCTCCCTCTGTGATGAATATAAAAGAAAATGAATAAAAGAAAAATGATTCGTAGAGTCTTTCATTTAGTATAGGTTCAACGTTTCCTTCAGATATGTCTACGGCACTGTACATAGGAAAGAAAAAATGCAAAAAATGGATTTCCATATCATACCTGCGACCTTGTTTTATTTCCATATCATACCTGCGACCTTGTTTTCTATGGTTGCTTCGAACTGGATGGTGACATCGCCGCCCTTGATATCACCTTTTGGGTTATCAAACACCACTGTGGCTCGGACAATCGGCTGTTCGCCTGAAGGAAAGACTACGAGTGGTACTTCATTTGGCCCTTTGCGGTCGGTTTCAATGTGGATGGATAGGGTAGGAGACGCTTTTAGTGATGGCATTGTCAGTGTTGTTTGAAAAAAAGGGAGGAGGTAATAGAAAAGTAGCTATTTATCTACGAATTTGTCCAGAGCAGAGCAAGGTTTGTTTGATTATAGAAAAATGGAAAAATGGAAGAATGAAAGAATGGGACGTTTCAATACTCTGCTCTCGTGATTATTTCTCATCACAGAAGTCGACAACGCAAAGTACAGTCTTCTAGAGTTCCAACAACCTGGTGTAACTCTTATTTTCTGCACTGCACCAGTTGCTTCACTTCACTTCTTCCCAGAAAGACAATCAGTCAGGCGCCAACTTTTGTACTCTGGTGGCGTTCTCGGTACTTGTGATTGGACTGAGCCTCTTTTTTTATTTGTCACACATATTGGTACTTGTTTTTCTTTGCAATCTAACGAGCTGTGCACTACGACTTTTCAGTGTGGGTCTTGACTTGATATGACCCTTTGGAATATTCCGGCAATTGCTCGCTCGCTGTTACTGTATCAATAGATGGAGGAGATACCTCGACGCCGCTGATATTGACATCAACTATATTTATCCAATAGTGGTTTTTGCTTGTTAGTGAAAAACTGTACACCTTTTTGTATTTCTTAAAATCAAGCAAATAAGCAACTTACACTTGTGACTCCAAGTCAACGGTTTGGATGAGTTACTAGACCTAAGAACAGCATCAATCTTGATCTTATGTCGAATGCTAAGGTATCGTGAGGCGAAAGATGCCGTGCCCTTCTCAAACTCAGGTACGGCCATGTATACAACGCGTTCCCATGCCTCATTTGCGTTTCCAAGTGTTGGCCAGTTCGTTTGAAGTGGTACTTTGGCCACTTCCGCAACCCTTGTTTCCACGATGGTATCCTTGTCTCCTCCATAATAGTGCGAATACTGTTTGAGTACAATACTGCCCTTCTCAATCGTCCATGCCTCTGTTGATCGATGTTCGTTTGGCTGAAGTGGTGGAGGTGGTGGTTCAAAACGGAAAACGAATGGTACAATCTGACCCAGGTGTAGTCGGTTGGAGGGAATTGAACAAGTTAACTCTTGTATGCCTGACAATGGAATGTGTACCTCGCGCGGGATGGTTGAAGCGAGGACATCTCTTCCGGGCAATATAACCCAAAACTCTTGTTCAGCCGACGTTCTGGTCATCTGCGCAAAGAACCCATTGCTCTTTGTGTTCACAAAGGCCGTGAAGCGATACCGAACCCAGCCGTAAGCCGGGTGGTCCAATTGTTCATAGGAGCACGGCCAGTAAGGCTTGAGCGTTACTTCCAAAGGTTTTGTATAGATTCCTTGTGCAATGTAGCCTGGTTTGGCCGAGTCGACCTCCATCTTCCATTCTCGACCGTCGAGTGTTCCCTTCCTGTTGGAGAACATGACAACCCCTGTTCCCTCTATTGTAAATATATCAATGAAAATAGATAGAAGAAAATGATATATAGAGTCCTTCGTTTAGCATTAGTTCAGTTTTTTTTTTCTTCGGATTGTGTCTACGGCGCCGTACATTAAGGAAGGGGAAGGAAACTGATGAATAGATTTCCATTTCGTACCTGAGAGCTTGGTTTCTATGGTTGCATCGAAACGGATGGTGATATCGCTGCCTTTGGTATTATCTTTTGGGTTATCAAACACCACTGTGGCTCGGACAATCGGCTGTGTGCCTGAAGGAAAGACCACGAGTGGTACTCCATTTGGCCCTTTTCGATCGGTCTCAATGTGGATGGACAGAGTAGGAGATGTTTTTGGTACTGTCATTGTCAGTTCTGTTTGAAAAATAAATATGAGGAAGCAATAGAAAGTGTAGCTATTTATCTACGAATTTGTTCAAAGTAGAGTAAGGTTTGTATAATTGTGTGGAGAAATGGAATAATGAAACGCTTTTATACTTTGCTCCTCATGACTGCTTCTCACCACGAAAGTCGACAATGCAAGCTGCAACTTTAGAGTTGCAACAGCCCAGTGTAACCCTTGTTCCCTAGGCTGCATTGGCTGCTTCTGATAGGAGGGGTAGGTAGCAGTGCAATATTGGTATGTTGTATACTAGGTGAAGTGTAGTGATTTCAAAGAATCGACTTTTAGAGTGAAAGAGTCTATTCATTTGTACGAGAAAAGCTCGAGTGTTGAGAAACATCAATAAAGAGATAAATAACGCGTCAGCCCTGGGAATGACAGAGTGGTGTCTCTCGGCATGCCTTTCCGAATACAATTAGATATAGCTTTAGAACAGAAAGAAGCTCGTGATAGCGTTGTACAAGTGATTCCTGTAGAGCTTCATGCAAAGATGGCACCCACTCGCGTCTCTCCTAGCATATCAACCCTTTGTATGCTACGGGGGACACACGTGAACTGCGCAACATTAAATTCTGCAGGGACCAACCCAGAATGTATGGATAGACAGTTGGACAGGACAGGTCGACGTAGCAGTCACACATTTTTTTTTTCTCAACAACAAACAGCAAAAAAAAAAAGAAAAAGACTTCCCAAAGCTTAGCCAGAGCTCCCTCTCACCCTCCCTCCACACACACCTCACCACAAACATGCCTGCTAACGTGCGCAAAAGTAAGGCCCCTCGCCCCTTCCCAGCCCTTCCACCGCACTGCATCATCATACCGCTACAGTCCCTATTGTCCTGCTCATCCGCATCCTCACTAACTTTCATCCATCCATTTATTCCCTTCGATTAGAGCATACCTCCAAGCGCATTGCTGCCAACCACCGCTACAAGATTGAAAAGCGGGTCAAGGAGCATCACCGCAAGCTGCGCAAAGAAGCCAAGAAGAACCCCAATGCCCACCACAGTAAGGCCCCCATTCCTTGTCATTTACTTTTTTGTTTCCTCTTCGCTTGTTTCTTTATGAACCTCCTCCAAGTGGCAACAAAAAATTGTGTGACAAATTCCTTGGTAACTGAATCATTGTTCCTTGTTCCATAGAGCTGAAGAAGGATCCGGGCATTCCCAACTTGTTCCCTCTCAAGGAGCAGATGCTCCAAAAGATCGCGGATCAAAAGGCAAAGGTCGCCGAGGAAAAGGAACGTCAGAAGCTCGCTCGTCAGAACGCTCAAATGAAGAACCGTAAGCTGGATGTCAAGCCAATGACCATCCAGGACATGGCCAAGAATGCTGCCAAGCGTGGCGCCGAGTTTGATGCCAATGCCGCAGCGGCCCAAGCTGATGACGGCGTGCGCCACCTGGTCGATGCTGCGGCTGTCGGAGGCAAGGACAATTCTCGCAAGGCCTACTACCGTGAGTTCCGCAAGGTGCTTGAGAATGCCGATGTCGTGTTGGAAGTTTTGGATGCTCGTGACCCTCTTGGCTGTCGTACCAAGCAGATCGAGCGCTTGATCATGGACTCGGGCAAGGACAAGCGCATCATTCTTGTTCTCAACAAGATCGACTTGGTTCCTCGCGAGAACGTTGAGCAATGGCTCAAGTACCTGCGCAATGAATATCCCACCATCGCCTTCAAGGCTTCGACACAGTCGCAGCGCACCAACCTCGGCCAGAGCAACATCTCGACACAGCTCGCCTCGGACGACATGCTCAACAGCAGTGAGTGCTTGGGTGCTGACCAGCTCGTCAAGCTGCTGAAGAACTACTGCCGCAACGTCAACATTAAGACCTCTATCACAGTTGGCGTCATCGGCTATCCCAACGTCGGTAAGTCGTCTGTCATCAACTCGCTCAAGCGCTCCAAGGTCTGTGGTGTTGGCTCAACCCCCGGCTTCACCAAGGTCGCTCAGGAGATTCATCTGGACAAGAACATCAAGCTGCTCGACTGCCCCGGTATTGTCTTCAGCAAAGGTGAGAACGGTGAGACGGCTGCCGAACTGTTGTTGCGCAACTGTGTCAAGGTCGAGTTGCTTGAAGACCCCGTTTCGCCCGTTGAGCTCATTGTCCAGCGTTGCAAGAAGGAACAGCTCATGATCATGTATGCTGTACCAGAGTTTGATGGCGTTAATGACTTTTTGGTCCACCTGGCTCGCCAGCGTGGCAAGCTTAAGAAGGGTGGTATCCCTGACACCTTTGCCGCTGCTCGCTCCGTTCTCAACGACTGGAACTCAGGCAAGATTCCATTCTATACTATTCCACCAGTCGCCAAGCACACCCCTGTTGCTGCTGCCTCGATGGTCACCGAATGGAGCAAGGAGTTTGACATTGATACTCAGGAGGATGTCCAGGTTCTTGCCAGCATGAAGTCGACCATTGATATGCGTGATGCCATGGCCCTGACAGCTCAAGAGCTTGACGAGGGTGAGATGGATATGGGTTATGACGACGAAGAGGATGAGGACGCCATGGAGGATGACGATAGTGAAGGTGGCATGTCGATGGATGAGGATAAGGAGGATGAAGATGAAGAGGCTGCTGCTGCTGCTGCTCCCAAGCCAGTCATCAACATCAAGGCCAAGGCTACCAGGGGCAAGAAGGTCGAGCCCAAGAGCAAGAGCCAGAACGTGTTTACGGCCGAGGAGGCAGAGCTCAACCCACGGTTAAACCAGGATATGAAGAAGAAGCTGAAGCAGCAGCAAAAGAAGGCCAAGAAGGCTGTTGCCTTTGCTACCCGTGGCGAGGATGATGAGATGGATGATGAAGATGACGCAGATGCTCCCTATGATTTCTCGGAGCACTTTGCAGCAGGCGGTGACGATGACCTGCCTGACGAGGACGAGGACTTGTAACAATCTCTTGATATTTTGTTCTAATTTGTCACTCTTCACTTGTTTTATTTCTTCCATCATTTGTACATCACATCAACCATTTCTTCATCATATACTATCACGATCTCTCCTATATCCCCACCCTCCCTTTTTCGTCCTCTCTATCATGAGCTTTACTCTAGCACTAGCATCTTTCTCCAACCTACTCTTCTTTTTCGCTTAAACTTGCAAATTAAACATTGTTGAACTTGTATTTGTACCAAAAAAATAGCAATAATCACCAACTGAACTTCATTCTTTTTTATTTACATAGTCTTACATAGTCTTGTCTTCTTGTGAGAAAAAGAAGCCCGGATTTAAGGCTTTGTCCGGATGGTAACAGAGCCATCCTCGTTGCCAAAGTAGGCAATCTCGGCCATGTTGCAGAACAGGCCAACCTCAACAACACCAGTGATCAGCTTGATATCCTTGAGAAGCTGAACAGGGTTCTCGATGTGGCCAAAAGGCGCGTCAATGATAAAGTTGCTGTTGTCGGTCACAACAGGGCCAGCCTTGGCCACGGCCATGCGCAACTTGGCATTGGTCGAGCCCATGGCCTGCAGTTTGCGAAGAACAGCCTTCCAGGCCATGGGGACAACCTCGACTGGGACACCCTTGGACCACTAATGATTTTGCAACAAAAATAACAATAAAAGGGATATATGGCTAAGCCTGGATCCTTTTTTTCGGCCACGTCCCGATCCAAAAGTACTTTTTGTTGTTGTTGTTACTGTTTTCTCTCCGCAAAAAAAAAAGCCAGCATCTCCGAACATTTTTGCATGTGAGTAAAAAAAAATTGTGGTGTGGGGAAACAGAACATGGAACAAGGTTGTATGGGTGGCTCTGTCAATCTGTATGTGGGTGTGGGGTGTTTTTTTTCTCTCTTTTTTTTTTCTTTACCTGCTCTCCGAGATACTTGGAGTTCTTGCGGTAGTCGGCCACAATGACAAACTTCTTGGCTGCCTCAGCAACGACCTTCTCCTGCAAATGAGCACCTCCACCACCCTTGATGGCATTCAAGTGCTCGTCGACCTCGTCAGCACCGTCAATGGTAACATCGATCTCGGAGTACCTAATACAGATATAAAAAGAAAACCAAGAATCGAGTGCAAGCATAAGAATGGTGAGCTACTTGGGATGTCCTTGGCGTGAGTGCGTGTGCGTGTGTGCGTCTTTTTTTGTGCAGACTGGATCTGAATTCTCCATGGTCTGTGATCTTATTCTTGACAAGAAACAGATCGGCGGCATAGATCCTCTTTCTGCTCGAAAATCAAAACAACAGCAAAAAGGGCAGGAATCGAAAGAGAAAAAAAATCAACATACTGCTCAACATCGCCAACGGTCAGGCCGCCATCAATGAGCAGACCACGGGACTGAAAGCTGGTGGGGACAAAGACCGTTTTGGCGTTAAGAGCCGCGTCGCGCTGCAGCAGACGCTCGACAACATAGACGACAGTCGATCCCGAGCCAACACCAATGACTCGATGAGAATCCTTCACATGCTCATCGACGGCCTGGTAGGCGGCCTTCTTCTTGGCTTGTTCAATCAGCGACATTTTGAATGGACGTGAAAGGGTGGTGAATGTGGAATGACGAGAAGAAGAGAATAAATAACCGGAACATAAACAAACCAAAGGACTTTTGAAAATTAGCAAGCGAGTCATGGACATAAGAGGTAAAAGCGAGGAACAGAGAGTGAGTGAGTCGGAGAGGAATTTAGCAACTTGAAGCAAAAATGAGCCCATGTGAATATTTTGAGTCTAAAAAGCCTATATTCTTCTTCTTGTTCTCTGCAAACACCTCAAGTTCAACGCGATTTAACAATACGTGAGCCACGTTTTGCAGTGTATCGGTGGCAAAGGCACTTTCATAAAGACACGAAATATAACCTTTTTCTTCCAAACGCAACACTGATGCTTTTTTTGAGGCAGGTTTTGTGTAGAAAGAAAAAAAAATGAGACACAGGGAAATTAAAATTAACAAAATGGGTATTAGTTTGAACGCCAGACCTCTCTTCCATCGCGACTCGTAGCTTTGGTTGATCTATACACAGTGACCTGGCGCTCTCTATTTTCTCTGCTAATAGTCCTTCATGGGTCACTATTTCACTCTCTACTCTCTTCTATCACATGTATAAAAAATACTACCTCTCGCCTTTTAGTATACTAGTTTAGTATATATGCCGCAGCTTTTCACGGTAACTTGTTACTTCCAATCTCACCTTTAATTCTGATCTGGATATTACGAGAATTAGTCCTACGGTTATAAAGACCGGATCTATTTCTTCTATCTAGATCTTATAAGACCTAACAGTCCTTATATTAGACGCTTCAAACAAAATGAAAAAAAACATTAGCCAAGACCGCATACAGCCTTTTGGCTGAGGCAAAAATGAATCTGCCAAGCTGTGCTCCATCTACATAAGAACTACGTGTGTACACAAACACTGTGTATCTCGACCCATCTGGAGGAAAGGATGGATGTCGATACAGGTAGGAGTGCTATTTTCATGGACATTAACTCAACAAACTGCTGTTGTTAAGGTACAAAGCCTTATAAAATCATGTCCAGTGTCCAGATGACAGCGTTCCAATACAATGAAAGTACCCTATAGTCCAGAACTGAAGGATATATTTCGCAATGTCTGTCGTATATGAAAAAGGCAGATCGGTGCATTATTTACAGTAAGCCTTGTTTTAGATAATGCCGTAGATCCATCCAAATAGCCCATAATAAGGAACATACGGGCCTACAAAAGAGACCTACTCCAATAAAGACAGCATGTCGAACCAAACCTGTCATTCCAGGGCTGCGGCACGGATATCCCCCTGCGGAGCTCGGTGTGCTATATTGCCACCAACTATCTTCTAAGCCTCATTAGTACATATATAAAAGGACATGGTCCAATAAAGAGATTCCATATTCTGGTCCCACTATTATGATTTTACACTCGGTTTATTTCCTGCGATTTCGAGTGCAACAGCGTTCGCTCAAGTGCAACTCAATCAGTGTTAAGAGAAGAATGATCAGAGACGAAAAAAATTGTGGGCCCACTGAGACTGCTTTCAGCTATCCTTTTTTAGAAATTGGAGAGTTAACGAAGCGTTATGGGTTGAGGTGAGATTTTCGTCCAGCCCCTCAGGAGCGAGTTCGAAAGTGGCGCAAGGCAAAATGAGAGAGCCCCTTAAGCGGAGAGCTTTAAAGATCAAAATAATTCCCAGTCCGGGGATCGAACCCGGGCCTTGTCGGTGAGAGCGACAAATCCTGAC
>JAAAIY010000205.1:0-54279 GCA_016098105.1 Actinomortierella wolfii
GACAATGTGTTGTTGTGATCCCATGCGGACAGGGCTCAATGTTGTTTGTATTCCAGTCACAGTATTTGGGTAGCGATGACGGTCTTGTGATGTGTCCTTTGGCGTGGACGATGTTGATGCTTGCATTCCACCAGTTGCAGTAGTCGAGGCTGACGGGGAAGGTACATTTCTAATTGCTGGTCCTGTTGCTGTTGTTGTTGTCGTTCCTGCAGACGCTGACGATGCAGTCGACGAGTAATACAAAGTCGATGGCGGTGCATTTTTCCGCACGGTTTTGGGAGGTTCGCTTAGTATCTGAATATCGTCGCTATGCTTTTGTTGCCGTTCCTGCTCCTGCTGTCGCTTCCTCTGAAGCTCTTCTTCTTGTTTACGGACACTTGGTGGCTTCGGAAGCATGTAGTCAAAGTCTGCTGATGTCTCTTGGAAAATTCGTTGCGTAGGATTTGCGAGCAATTGGGTCATTGCTGTTGTGTACTTTCGGAACAACCGGGTCATCTCAAAGAAATAGCCTGGTACCTGCTGGTCCTCGAGCTCTGTCAGTCGATCATAAACCATCTATTATAGTTTCATAATATAACAAGTCAGTTGCGACATGCCTCCAAGGTTAGGTACTGGGCCCTATGATTTCCACTGAGCAAAAAATGTATTACAGTACAACATCCTTCTTTACCTGAGGTTTAATATCGCCTTCCACTTCAGACGAGCGATTATGAATATATATGCAGTCGAAGTGGAACTTTCCTGAGGCGTGCAGCTCTGTCATAACCTAGGAATAACAAAAATAAGATACATCATGTCAACTATTGAAATACAATCTCACTTCCCGCACCCTTTTCGGAGCAATCCTAGCGATAAAGAAAAGCAATAGTACCTCTTGGCGTGGTTGCGAAGGAATAACATTGGATCGGGTATATATAAGAATCACGCGGGTAATATATCCGTCGTCTACGTTCAGCATGCCGCGCTTCAGCCTATGTCGACAGAAAAAAAATGTTGATGGTCCGATGAGATCTCTCGCAATGTAAGGCAAAACATACATTTGTTAGATATGAGGAAATTCAAGCCATACACTTCTTCAAAAAGTGATGTTGAATCTATTTAGAAAAAAGTGGCCATTCGCGTCAAAGATTAAATACGGGTAAGAATGCCCATCATCGAGAGAAAATATCAGCATGAGATGTATCAATTACCAAAACATACCGAAACTGGAATATGATCCCATAGCAAAAAGCTCGTCAACTGCATATTTGAAGACACCAACTTCTCTTGTAAAGTCGATATGCTATAGGTATTAAAGAAGATTTGGTAAGTCTTTTCCAAGTGTCATATCTTTACTTTTAAAACGCGTCCCATCCTCACATCATGAGTGACAGCATATCAAAGACACTTACCCAAACAGCATTTTGACCAAGGATCATCAATGCAAACTCATGTTGTTTATTCCACATGGATTTTTGCTCAACAAATCGCTTGATGAGTTGCTTTGTCCTTGTGATTCTCATCTCACTATGTATGCAGCAGGTAGCGAAGAGATGATGTTATGTAAAAGGTCTTCTTCCTTTGGTTACCTCAAAGAAATCACTACCACACGTAATAAAGGCATACTTTTTCTTGTCACCAGCATAGAAATACTCCTCCATGGAGCTGTCTAAGTCGACAGCGAATATCTATATGCGTGCCACATAGAAGGTTTGCTCCAGTGAGAACGTAATGAAGGAATGAGGAATGCAGTCGCCAGTTTCTGTCTCATGTGTCAAAGCTTCTCCATAGAAATGCACATACAATGCGCTCTTTGTGCAGGTCATTCACAGCGGTGTCCATGGCGACAGGTATTGACATCGAATGTGCGTGTTATGCGGTGGGATTGGGCATGAACATGGAGCCTTGGCATAAGTGGCACAGCGTGACTTTTATTCAAAAGATTTAACTTGGTGTCCCTGGTGTGCTTGGCGCACTGGGTCTTGGGGATGAGCTGGCTGAACCACCAGCTGCTCCTTTGACCCTCAACCGTTGGGCAGCAGGAAGAATAGGTTGAAAAGCGAATTTGGTCCTGCAAGGAAAACAAAGTCAAATGGAGGGTATATGTAAGAACTTGATATAATATTATTACTTTCAGTACAGCATGGGACAATGAGTGTTTAACATACCTGCATGTAGAACAAACTGGCGAGAAACTGCAAAAGACTGTGAGAGAGCGAAAAGAAGCGAGAGGATTAAGTGCAATGCTCGGTATGGTGAAGCTCGAAAATGAATACCCAGTCTCAATGAAGAACTGGTTTAAACACTTACTTGATAAACATACGGAGCACACAAAGCCAATGTCGACAATTTTTTTGTGGCAAAAACACGCTGCACGGAAGTCTACTTGGTCCTGTCCAGGAAGATAGAGGTAGTTACGGGAATAGACATCTGGCAAGAACGAAAACTATTTTTTTCATCGAGATGCAGTGTTATTAATCATCGCATAGTATCAAATGCTTGCCTCCAGTCTCTCTGCTTGTTGCATAATAATGAGTCTTCAAACTGGTTAGATGTATATTACCATCAAGAATTGCAATAGTCCATGAGGATCATCAAGACGGATATAAATGCCTCCTGTAATATGGGATGCTTGTTGTAAAAACACGGCATCCTCTCCCCAGATCTTGCAAACATCGATAGGGATATTCTATAGGAGAATAAGGGTGCAACAAAATGAATACCTTGTTCGCCAGCATACTTTATACTGTCTCCAATGTGAATATATAATATATTACATACCGCTTTCTGCGCAGAAAAGATGCAGTTCATGCTTGGAATATAATCTGAAGAAGCATCAGGCGAAACCGTCAGAACGAGGATCCGTGGCCTGACCCGTCCCATTCCGTCCGCTTTAACTACCTGGTTGATATCTACAACATTGCGGAGGAAAATAATCAAGACGGAAAACCGTATTAATACCACTATTTGTTAATTTGGTCTCCTGGTGAATTGCCTCCCGTCTGTGTGAAAATATCATACAGCAAAGGCCAAGAGATAAAGCAGCCGCAATCTTGGACGATCCACGATTTTTCTCCTCGAGAGTGGGTTCAAAGTCTCGCAGCAGTTGATCGATCCCCTCTAGGACAGCGTCATCCGCTAGTTTAAATGTCTGATACACATTCGCGTCCTTCTTCACTTGTGGCTTCACGCTGGACTCGTGCAAATCACTTGGCTTTGGGTATAAGAACTTGCTAAGAGGAGTATTAGCTTAGGTCATATAACACCCGCAAAAAACGTCCTAGTTATACAACGCGCCCATTCAATGGTGTATCATACCTCACACCAACGTGACTTGCAATAACCGCAAGTTTATTGTCATGCCGCCCGGCAAGGTGGGCATTCATGAAGATGAGGATGTGCTGCAGGGCATCGTTCAACTTTAGTGGCGCTGACGGGTGCTGCCACTCAAATGGGTTGGTGTCAATCACGAGTACCAGCAAATTCGAATCGTCTATTGCCATGTGAGCCATAGAATGCAGAGGTAGGGTAGGTTAAGTCACTACTCTTGATTGGGTTCCTCTATAAGAACCAAGGTGCCTCCATTGCCCCATTACCCTCTGTTGGCTGTTTGGTGTTCATGTTCGCGAAGGAAAGAGAAAAGCGTCAAGCGAAGAAATATTCCTTTTCACAATCACCCTTGAGCCGTCACAAGTTTCGCGAGAGTGTCCCTATTCTCAAGATTTGGCCACCAATTTTTATACCATGCACCATACATGTTTTCGGTGCACTTCCTGCGTCTTTGCGTTCATCATCCATCAACCCCTCCACCCTTCCGTTTGGGCCTTCAGTTGAGATCGGATGGCTGCACCTGGGTTTATTGGCTCGGATCTATTTGATAAGGCGTTTTCTGCTCATGTAGCACCTATTGAAACAGTTACTGATGCGTCTGAGATTGTGTAGCCTGTTCCTCGATCACCTCGCAAGCCAGTGTATACCCAGCTTTGTATGCTACACCTGTATTGCCACATACTGCTCTGCTAAACGTACCGAGCCGACTCCCTGGTTAGATTGACCCCCCTTGGTTGTAGATGACGAGACTGAGAGTGACGATTCCAGCTACAATACTGACGGGATTAAACCAGTCAAGAACACATCCATGTGGGTGATCAATGCCCCATATACAGCAACCAATATCCATCATTTATAATGCTTGCATCTAGGTAAAGTACTTGCAAATCGTCGCTTGAAATCAAAAGAGCAGCTTATTTTACATGTCTTGAAGTGCAGTTTAACATGTTTTGAGACCTTGGGAAATCTATTTGATGTAGCTAGGAGACAAATTGTTGACCCAGACTGGACACTGGAGTGGCAGTCAGAGTTGCTTTTTGTTAACAGTTTGCAGTCTGGAACGTACTGACATTATGTTGTATGGTTTTCTCTAGTTTGCAAAAAGGACTCGGAATGAAGTGTTGTCACTCGACCTGCGCTCTTTTGGTTGCCCTTAAACAGTCGATAGAATTCTCTAATTTAGAAGATATTGGTAGTTATGGGCCTTAAACACTCCTCAAACTTCTGTGATGGGCTCAGTCAGTCAACATTTACCTCTCTATGACAGCACTTTAATGAAGGTAGGGCATAGGTACGACGGATTCCACTCAATGCGGTACGGGATCATCGTATAATTGCCAGACGTGCTAGCCCGCTCAAACACAGAAGTCCCTGAGGATATTAGATCATTCAAGGCCTATCCTTTCTCGACAGAGTGAGGAAGCAGCCACAAGAACGGGCATCAAAGTGCGCCCCCTCCACAAGCCCCGAGGTCGAAACATGGCATTCGAAGAGTGTTCATGGTTTGTACCAGGTGAACATCCTCAATGAAAATCCCCATTATCAATTCGTTATATCACCTCAACATTTATTTTCAAACCTGGATCGTAGTTCGGAATACACAAAATTTGGCACGATCGACTTTGACGTAGACATTTAGTATCATGAAACAACAAGCACACTGCTAGAGAAACACGTCCTAACCAAAGCGATCGGCGTTCCAAGGCAATAAGCCGGTTAAAAGATACCATTTTTGGAGGCAATCATGCCACACTTTTACTTCAGTTCCAATATCGCCAAAGTGATGAAGCGTACAGACAGAGGATTCCGCGGCGCTTTTCCCCCATCTAAAAATGACTCCGAATTTCCAGACAGGGAAAGTATATTCTTCAGTGGCACAAAAATGCCTAGCAAGGGAAAGTTTTCACGCGGCGGAAAGGCCAATAAAATAATATGGCGGGAATACAGTGGGTGAGCCCTACCAACGATTATCATGAAAGCTTAGATGGTAATGGCATGTAGGAGTTCACTTTTATTACCGAAAACGCCGCTGCATGCAACACGACGAAAAAAAATGGCGTTCACGAGTAGATGATCGAGAACACGTTCAGGGTAAAACAAGTCAAGTAGAAAGTTAAAATGATGCTGAAGAGCCTGATCCTTCTTTTTGAGATAGCTGAGTTTCTGCACGGCCGAGTGAAAGAAATAAGGATTGAGCTGACCGCCTCGCGGCATACTGTGCCACCGAGACACGATCAATTCTGCAAGTAGTTCTTTGGCTTCAAGAAATAGTCCACCGAGCGCAATTGTATGTCAGTGGGATGCGCACCAGCAAGACGATCTTACTGATACAAGAGGGCGTACATATCATAGTCTTTAATAAGTGTGTCCTGGGATCAGTTGGTTCTTGCCAATGACACGTTTGCACCCAGAGCCAATGACGGCGTATGCGAAAAGACATCATCCCCGAAGGCCAAGAAAGAAGAGATAGGAAGGAGAAATTATCAGTAATCACACGACAGACAAAAGCAGTACGTCAACACGACGAATGAACGCCAAGTGGCGTCCAGGAGGTTTGGGTTGTAGAGTGGGTGTGAAAGAGGTCGCGCCACGATCGAAAAACTTTAAATCGTGGCTGTAAACTCTACCTGCCAACGGTAGACCAAGACACAGACACAGGGGAAAAAGTTTACACCAATGAGCTTTAAAAAGGGATCTCAGCCTTCTTTCATCTTTGTTTCGATTCTCACAACTCATTCAACATGGCCACTTCACCCGCTGATGCCCTCTGGAATCTCTCTGGGCGGGCTCCATTGACCGTCTTTGAGTCCATCTGCTTCAACCTTTTCCTGATTGTCATTGTCGTCAACCTCCTTTTGATTATCCTTAGTTTTGTCCGAAAGGATAGTTTCATTGTCAAAGGAAAGGTACGGAGTTCACTCGCTCAGAATTTTGGCTGCGTGGGCAAGAATCCACAGAGTGTGGCGTTATGTGTGCTCAGCTTTTTTTTTGGTCACGCTACGATACCACCAAAAATCTGCGCGTCGTTAGCAATTAAAGTGGAAAGCAGATGTTTAGCCTACCTTCTCCAAATGGTAGCAAACATGCGACGAAGCAACCTTCTCGCCGCTGTGCTGAGTGCAATCGATGTCTGACTGTTCACGTCCTATTTTTTTGGCACGATCTCTTTAAATAGCATGTTTACGTTACTGGTGGAAGTGTTGGTCTCGGCCGAGGTGTTGCCATCGAACTCGCAAAGAAAGGCGCCCATGTTACCATTGTTGCCCGCAAGAAGGCCCAGTTGGAGGAGACGGTCGAGCTGATGAAGGTAATGAGAAATGGGCCTATTATCATAGTTCTTTCATTACCAGAGAGGACTAAATCATGATCGGTGAAAGTAGATGTCATATTTAACAATCTTTTGGATTTTTTGTCTTCCAGAAACACGCCTTGAACCCCGAGACTCAAAAGTTTGCCTATGTCAGCGCTGATTTGACGGATAAGGCTCAGGCTGCTCGCGCTTTGGACGAGGCCTGTGCTCCCTTTAACGGTACTGCGCCTGACGTGATCATGACTTGTGCAGGTAAGATATCCAAAGTTTGGATACAGAGAACTTCAACAGCGCTAGTTTGCCTTCGAATAATCCCAGTACCTCATTTACCCTGCATTCGTTCAAAAAGCATAACCACTTTTGTATATTTGGTTCTACTTGACTGTTAGGCATGGCCATCTCCAAGCTTTTTGTCGACTATGAGGTGGAGGAGTGCGAGCGCAATATGCAACTGAACTACTTTGCCACCTTGTACACCATTCATGTAAAGTGTGACTGGACAGTCAAGAATGTGAAATGTTTACTGATGAGTTGTTATTGAGGACACTTCTTGCATACTTACTTTCCTCCTTCGTTTATGTCACCTACACTTCCACAACCGTCAATAGGATGGCGTCAAGCGAATGATCCGTGACGGCGTCAAGGGCAAGATCGTGCTTGTTAGCTCGACCATGGGCTTGATTGGCTTTGCCGGCTATGCCGCTTACGCGCCTACCAAGTTTGCCCTGAGTGGTTTGGCTGAATGCCTGCGTAACGAGCTGATCTTGTATGGCATCTCGACACACATCTATTACCCTGGCACCATGTTTACACCTGGCTACGAGACGGAGGTAAGAAAAAAAAAGAATAGTTTGCGTGGGTTGATAATAATTTTTTACCACTGTCATCTCCACATGTTTTCCTTTTATTGAGGTAAAAAAAAAAGAACACTCATAACAAATATACCCAATTTCATCTACATATTTCTATTTAGAACATCACAAAGCCTGAGATCACCCATGCCATGGAGGGCAGCGATGGTCTGACAGGAGAGGCCGCTGCTCAGGGTTTGCTGAAGGGTCTGAGCAAAGGCTATTATGCTGTTACCACCGACTTTGACACAAAGTTCTTGCGCGCCGTCAGAAAGGGTGTCACTCCCTTTAGCAACGTTGTTCTCGAGTTTTGGCTTAATGCTCTTGCTCCTGTAAGATGCCTCTTTTTTTGAAAATCTTTCCTTTTGTTCAGATTCCGAAGAATATCATACTCATCATCATATCGCTGTTTCTCTTTATTGGGTGATTTAGTTTGCTACAACTCAAGTCCTGTGGGATTACGATAACAAAGTCAAGAGCTATGCTAAGAAGCTTGCCAAGGAGTCGAGCGCTGATATGAAGAAAGAAAACTAACGGATGACAGGTTGCAGTGAGTAGTGTTATATATAATAAATCAGAGTGGACATAGACGGGTCACGTGGATAGTTGTTATTCGGCGTCTGCTCAGAGTTAACTCCCCTTTTGTTCTGTGACCCTTTAATAACAAGTTGAGCATTTCTCCTTGCAGCGAAGGGGGGAGGTTAGAAGTGTTCATCATTTACACATTCACCATCTTGACTACCCAAGACATACAGCCATTTCTTTTCATTTCTTTTTTTTTTAGTCACATAAAGCAAAAGGAAAGGTTTTGGTCTTTCCATTGGCCAAAGTTCTAATAGGGGAGCGAGCGTTCTTTTTGTATATATATTATAAATATCAGTTGTCGACACAAGTAGACATCTTCCTTCCACTGGATAGCAACACTCAGGCAAAGGACTTCCATATCAGAGATGGAAACATTCTCATCATCATCTACATCACCACCGTCCTCCGAGCGGCCACGTGGGCGGCCGCGCTGCATAGTGCGAATCGATCGTGATCATCGACTGGCAGACGAGTCAACTCGGTTTGATGGCGAACAGTTTGCCGAAACCTTTGTAGGCAGAGTATGTCTTCCTTTTTATTTTCTTATTTATATTGCTACTGCTACGCTATGTCGCATGTAAAAAACGATTGTTATATGTATGCATACCGACTACCCTTTTCAAGTTTTAAATTTTCACTCATCACTTCTCATCATTTGATCATTGGGGGGGGGGACGATATCGTGTTTAGATCACTCAGGCCGAATTCAAGAAAACTATCCAAGGAATCAATGAATGCATGCGAATTGCCGAAGAACCATTGTGGAACTGTATCGATACCATGATGGACGTTTTGACAGCCTATACTGCCAAGTATTGCATTGGGACACACTATCAGAGAGTAGGTGATTAAATGAATGACCATGTCACACGAGTGTATGTTTTATCCAACAATTACAGAAACTGACATGTGCATACCATCCTATTCATATTTTTCCACCCCGTTTTGCTCTCTCTCCGTTCTGCTTATCATGAAATTAGTCAATGAAGAAACTTGAAGCATGGATCGATAACGAAAACAGACAACTATATCATCCGGCCAAGATGCACCTCAGGGATCCTCAGCGTACAGGCATGATCTATGTAAGAAAAACAGCGTTAAATCCTAGGAGATGACAGCGCTTCTTTTGGCTGAAATTTGCTAGGCATTAGAAAGGAGAAAGTTACTCACAACCGATGCGTCTCTCTTTTTTTTAATTTGTTATATTATTAATTAATATCCATTTACTCTTTTTTCTCCTTTATTTTCTTTCAGCTCGAATTTGAAGTGTATTGAAACAGAGCAAGCAAGTCAAGAAGAATAATAGGAATTCATAATTTTCATACCCTGTATTTTATAAAACACGATAAAAAAACCTCCTAAAACCTGAAGACATGTCTGGATGGAATACTGCCGGGTCATGGAGTGAAGACTAATGAGAGGGACCAACCCTCCCTTCCTCAACTCACACAACCATCTGTTTTCCGCAAGGACCTTAACGCGGAACTGGCCCTGAAACCAACATCCACTTCCTCCCTCCACATTGCCATTGTCCTAATGCCTTGTATGAGCAAAAGGTTTAAAATGACACTGAAGATGGGTATGTTTTTTTGTTCTTGGCAATATCATTCAACCATAACCCTCCATTGAATAAGGAAGTCAGGTAGTAGTACGTTGCCGTGAATGAAGGTTATTACAAAAAAAATATACCATACCCTTCAATCCTTTTACACATTTTCTTTCCTGGGAATCCAGTCTGTAAAAAAGAAATGGCACGAAAAAAAAACTTCAACAGAGCAATGAGAGAAGGGGGAGAGAAGACTTTACAATTCATAGTTACATGATGCTGAAAGAACATAAAAAAAAGAACAAAAATGAAGAAAAGACCCAGAGCAGCAAAAGTGCAGTTTGGATCATGGTTGAGTGTGGTAGATAGGAGAGGGATTCCTTGATTCTGAAAAGGACATGAAATAAAATAAAGCAAAAAGACTGGACCGGAAACGTTTTTTTGCACTATCCCTGCACTTTCTCTTCGAAAGAGCATATAAAAGCAAAAAATCTCCGTCTAGCCCTTTCTGGTAGCGCGCACCATTCTTTGCCATCCAAAGCAGACGCCAGCTAAAACTTGCTAATTCCCTTTTTTTTTCTTGATGCCGCGCACCTTTCCAAAGATTGGTATCCTTAATATCTAATCTACATGGATTCTAAAAAGAAAAAATTGGAAATTATAAAACCGCAATATTAGACGCCATCATTTTTTTGTTAGTTCCTCAATCCATCGTTGGTCCACAACGTCATTTTTTTGGAGCAGGCCTTCACCACAACGTACCATCCTCCTTCTCGTTATCGTCAAGATCATCCTCGCCTGCCTCCGTGATCAAATTTCCTTGAGCATCCAGCCGGTTAGGATCAACCTTTGTTCGCAGCCACTGCATCCGCGGTCCACTTCGGCTGTGTTCTGAAATCTTGAAGCCGTAGATAGTTGGCTGGTAGATGCGGTTAGGAATGTTGGGCACCAATTCAGGATACACATGGAAGAGCATATGCGCGAATGTTGTGCCAAAATAAGCGCCTGTTAAAGAAGAAAAAAAAAACGATAAAATGGCCAGAAAAAATATGTTGAGCATGATGGTGCCAATTGAAGTTCCAACATCCGTGATTACAGCAATAATCTTTTTGTGTGGTCTGTTTCTCTTCTTACCATCCAGATTAAGGTATCTTGAACTTGGTGGCGAGTAGAGATCCTGGCAATTAGGGCAATACAGCTTAACAGTCTCCACGCCTGCAAGATCATAGCGTCCGCATGGGACAACGTTGGTTGACTGGCAGTAGGTACGCGGGCATGTGCCGAAATGACCTGCCTGATACTTTTCAGCCTATTTCAGAGACACCAGAGGTACAAAAAAAATAAAAGATTCCCCCATTGGTTCCTAGTGAGCAAACAAAATATCCAAGCGATATTGCATGATTCCCTTTTGTTGCCTCCTTGAAAGGTCTTTCCACCATTTCTTGGTAGCGTATCCTTTTGTCCATTAATGTTATTTACCATTTGCTGCAATCCCTGTCGTGTGACAATGTAACGCTGATGAATCAATCCATAAAGCTGCTCGGCAGACGCCTCAACAATCGAAACATCCGGAACCTTGGTGCTATCCTCTTCTAAGAGATAAAAGATAATCCCAAGTGAAAGGAATTCATTAACATTAGACTAGGATGTTTTTTTTGTCGCAAGACTCCAGACATTGCTAGAAGAATATCGTTGCGTCCTTTTCTTTATCCTTTTGAGCCCCAAGGTTTCCAATGAAAATAAATCTCCCTACCTGGCTCCAAGTCCAGAATCATTTCCAGAGCCTCCTTGTAGAACGGCACGACCGAGTTTAGTCCCGTGAGGTTAAAGTCGTCTTCGACAAACTCATCTGCGACTTCAGCAAAGTACTGATGACCCCCCAGCGAGCAGAACCAAGCAATCCACGGCATGGATTCCGTGCCAGATTCGTTGGTCGCATCAGAGCCTGTTGACGACATGACCGATTCATCCCCAGAGTCGTTGTTGGATGAAGGAAGTGACATGACGCGAAACGAAAAAGGAAAGTAGCGAAAGCAAAAAAGAATAAAAAGTCAAAAGGAAAAAAGAGAAGCCAAGCTGTGAGTTACACTGGATTCTCCTTGAATGCGTTTTTTTTTTTTTTTTTTTTTGCAGATTCACACACAAGCAAGGGTACACATGACGGCACCAAAAAACACCCCTCATTCACTCCTTTCCTCCCCGAGCAGAAAAAGTCAGTAATAAAAAAACAGACATCTGCAAGGGGTGGTTAGAAATGTAAAGAAATAGTATATACTATAGACCTGAGCATTCTGCTCATTTCCGTTATGGAAATAGTGAATGCTCGTTGAAAAGTCGTTGCTGACCTGGAAGCAGTGAATTACCATAGTACTCTTCGCCCACATAATCCCCTTGGAGCGCATCATCGTCCTCATCCTCCTCGAGCTCCTGCTCATGGAGGTTGCGAATATCGTCGTCGCGGTGGGCCATGGAAGAGTGACAGGTCGATTCAGGTGTGATGCGAATGATTGCTGTGCAGAGATGAAGGCGGTTTAAGTGAAGGTTTTGCGTACAAAGTGGTCACCAAAAAGCGAGCTGAGGGATTCACCAAAAACAGACTGTTGCCAGACCAGGATCGAAGTCACAAAGACACTGAAAAATCGGAGCCATGTCACCCTTTCTGTTCAACCTTTTTTATGATTCCTCGAGTGTATATCATACCCGTGTTCATGAAATGACAAGGAGGAGAAAAAGGAAAAGGAAAAGGGTGGATATCAAGGACTAGACGAAGCATTTTACCAATCAATGACCTAAATGTGCAAAATTGTATATTGGCTCGAGCCGCATACACATGTTGCCAGACCCCTGGATGTACACCTGCCATATACTCTGCAAACTTGCAAGTTGGAAGAATTGGCCCTTGCTGCTGGAAACTTTCCCATGTTATGATGCTTTGATCTATGGTAAAGGTCAGAACCAGCGCTTGTTCTCCTGTTCCGAAAGGGTACAGTTCGTACGGACAAATTATAACTGTTTTGTGAAATACTTTTTTTTGAGAAAAAAGAAAAACGTGACAAGGAGCAATCTATCTATCGAGTCGAACTTCTACTTCTACTCCTTCCCAACTCTCTGTAAGTATCGTACAATTTGTTATTAATATGGCCAGAGCATACCAAGAGCTCCCTCTCAGTAAACTCCATGTCGGTTCCCAGGTTCAACACGTCTTTGGACTCCTGGGAGGATGATGCGATAGGAATAGTGGTTCTCACCAGCCCTGCCTGACCCTTGCCTTGGTCGACAATGCTCCTCAGCACTATAGGGAGGAATAGATTACCAACGTTAGTGATTGTTTAAAAGCAATACCATGTTATCCATAAAGTTGCTTATGAGAACTTGGCACATACCTTCTAGCTCGCGCACAAGAGTGGGCGGAGTGAACGATTCCTGACCGGAAAATCCAACAATGTGTTTTAGCCACATGCAGTAGGCCCGCAGGCCGCGAAGTGGAGTAGATTCATGCGACAATCTTGAGGACGTCGCAGGTGCACGGTACTCAAACCGCTCTATAAACTCGAAGCCAGGCGGACAGTGGAGTGGCTCCATGGCTGAAATGTGATCCAATGCAATTCGGATTACATTCCGGAGTTCTCTAAAGAGCGACCTTGGATCGTGTACAGGCAGACCTTGTTGCGGAACAAAGTGGCCAAAGGTGCCTCGTTTCTGAGTGTCTTCCCAGCCGTGTTGGCAGAGGAAATGAAGCTTAAAACTATCGGCATTCCAGTCCTCGGGACGCTGCCATAGTGTCAAATCTTCAACGGCTGGGAGAGGTAAAATAAGACATGGCCGAAGTCGAGGCAGTGAGTTCAAAGCAACACCATTGGGTGATGGAGACCTTGGTCGAGGAGGTGCTATATATGACCCTTGAGGTGAAGATGGCCGACTGTGCGAACGGCTGGAAGGGGCGATGAAAGCGCTACCCAGGTAATCCGATTTCTATGAGTTTTCAAACATGAGAAATTGAAGCATGAGGCTATGAACTACTAATGGTACAGCGAATATTGATGTAGAGATGTAGCACAAAATATACATACCATTGCTTGGGCCAATGTGGCGCGCCGATGTGGATCAGGATGGAGAAGACCACGGATTAGTTGTCGGGCACTCTCGTCAGGCACTATCGTTTCAAAGTGTGGAATCTCCAGCACATCTGGAGAAGCCCATCGAAGGCCGTTGTGTAGTGCCGGAGTTTGTGACGAAGGGTGGGCAAGGAAGTGTAGGACTGTGTCATCCGATACCGAGAGCGGGAAGAGTGGTCGCGTGGCGAAAAGTTCATACAAAAGGCATCCAAAAGCCCACATGTCGATGCTGAATAGTGCTGGCACACCTTGTGATCCACCTGTCCGACCTGATGTTGCACCACGGGCAACCTCAGGTGGGCAATACCGTACTGTTCCGATACCAATGCATTCCTCACTGGCCACGCGCGACGACTCCAGGTCAATGAGTTTCCATTGCTGGCGCGGGTCGTCACGGTTGTGCATAACATTGGACGGCTTGAGGTCGCAGTATACAATACGTTTGGAGTGGCACCAACTCAAACAACGAAGGACTCCTTGCGCAATATCTCTGATGTAGCCTTGGTCCAGTGCTGGTCCTGATCGATATAAACCAATTCCTCGAAGGTCCAGCGATTCCTCTGGTGACTGTTCCCTCAACGCCACTTTCTTTGCCTTTCGAGCGTTCTTCAACATTTGAGCCAAAGTTTCATCAAGGCGCTCAAGAATGGTCAATCGGACCTTGGCTGGTTTGTTCGGTTCGTCTGTCTCGCTCAAGGTCAGCGTGGCCACATGACGAAGCTCAACCACAAATGGTCCTCGCAATCTTCGTAGCATTCTGCATTCACGCTCCCAGGCTTCACGGCGAGCAAATGATTTGATGACAATGGGTAGTTGGGTATCTGAATCGATTGCAAAGAGAATGTTGTTGGTGTCTCCAAGAATAGGGCAAGGCGACCGCGAAAGCTTGTACCGTGCTGGCAAGTTGTACACCAACGAGGCCAGCGCTGGATGGTCCAAAGTCGTATACGCAGTCGACGACTTTGTGGTTGATGTTGAAGTCGTTCCAGCACGTTGGAGAGAGTTGCTTCCTGCCTCTGTCGCCTGTATACGCTGCAATGACCCACTCTTCCTACGGTCAACCAATACACCAGCGTCTTCGTCGCTCATCGCCTCAACATCCATGCCTGAACAGATCAATGTGACTCGGTCTAGCGGACTGACGGCGTTGAACAATGTGTTATCTCGTGGATTCGAGCCCACTTCGAGGTTCATCAGATCGGTTGATGTTGGCCCTGTGAGTGCAACTGAGGCGGGACCGGCAGAACTCGAACCAGTTTTGGAGAGAAGAGAGATACCACTAGGATCGCGCCTCGCTGGCTGCATAATCATAGAGACACGCTGGGAGTTGTTGGCGAGACTACCCGTTGACTGTCCAAGGGATCGGGGAGCTACATGAGCCTTGGATGGGATGTACCGAAGGGTAGGTATGCCTTTTTGATGGTCTCTATGATCAAACGAAAGGGACGAAGCAAATGTCCATCGGTCGGCGTCCTCTTCGTCGTCTTCAGCAAGATGTGCCGGATAGAAAGGATCCGAAGTCACTGAAGCTGCCCCTGTCGAGTCTTGAGCCGCTGACTTTTCCCATTGGCGGTGACCCGATGCGTATGGTCGAAGAGAGGACTGGGACGACTCAGGTCGGCTTAAATTCGCTCGGTGGCTCATTTCAGGATCGGTGACAACAGATAATGAGGGGAGTGGGTGCTCTGGGAAGGAGTGTCGATTAGCTGTTTGTGAACGTCGTCCAATGGATGAGTTCGACTCTTCGTCCAGGATAGAATGTCCATACAACGGTGGTTTGCTCTCAAGAGCAATATCCCTTGACAGTGGACGTTCGCCTGTAGTGATCATGCTTCCTGAAGACTGCGAATCTTTGCTTGTCCTGAGTCGGCGACGGCTGTTGATGGTACGCCGCCTCAGAAGAACAAACCCGATGAGGCCAACAATCAACGCTAAGCTACCACAGACCACACCAATGGTCAATGGGAGGTTCTTGCCTTTATCATCCTCGGGCTGAGCATCGTTATTAGTGTCTCCGTTGGTATTTGGTGGTGGAGGTGCGACCTGTTTTGTCTCTGAAGCCCATCGCCAGGTCGTAGTGTCAAGGATGTAGACTGTGGTATCAATAGGGCTTCCCCATCCACCCCAAACAATCATATTGGTTCCGTTCATGAGAGCCGAATGTCCCGAGCGCTGGCCAGGCCCTGCCTGCTTATTTGTGTCCATCCGATTCCAAACCCATTGCGGTTTTGAAGCATCAAGCACCCAGACGTCGTTATCTACAGGGGATCCTGTGCCTCCTTGACCTCCTATTATATTTTTGAAGAGTAAATGATTGGCGATGAGTGAAAGAGCCTCCTAATATCCTTTTTAGCCCAACATCTCCACAAGAGAGATGATCAAAAAGGAAGGAGAACATCTGTTGAACACGAGAGCAGTCCTCGTTCCAGGCACGAAATGCAGAGGGGTATGAATTGAATTACCATATACGATCATGGTGTTGTTCAGGCATACTGCAGTGTGCCCCTTGCGAGGGGAGGGCACACTTCCACCGATGCCAGAACTAACCGGAATGCTTAGCGTCCAGACTTCCATGTTGAGATCAAACTTATGAACCGTGTTGGAGGCCCCATTCGGTTGGTCGGTGCCACCAAAAATTACCATGGTATTGATGCCTGGCAGCCGGCACATCGTGTGGAACATGATGGCAGGACCATTGGCAAGCGACTTCCATGCAAAGGTGCTTCCATCCTTATGGTGTAACAGACATGAGAGATATATGAAAAAAGATGAGGGGTCAATAAAGAGCCTTTGAGCAGCATTTGCATTACCATGGGTCGTGATTTTTCTTGCATAGCCTTGTCTTCCACGTTGTTACTTTATCATTCCACACTCTCTCTAACACTACACTCGCACTGTCATCATCACTGCCACCAAAATTTCAAGTCAGAATGCCTGCCAGTTGTCACAGCACGATGACCTTCTGAGATTGTTCTTTGTAGAGGTATAAATAGCACAATTTTGGACAACAAATAATCTGAAAATAACGTTGAACCATGTACTTCATCCAGCTATCAGAAATAGATTATCGCACAACAGCACCCATAACATGAAAAATTTTGTTCTTTCTTCTCTCTACCATTAATACATCAATCATGGGGTCCTTACCAGTCTGGAGAGGTCGTTGAGGACACTTGAAGTCGCATATCCCGTTGCACTCGCCTGTGCGCCTCCGTGGATGTAATAGGCGTTGTCAAAGTCCCCTATGGCTGCCCCTAGTCTTGGTAGAGGGGCAAGTGAGGCTGAAACAGAAATTTGGAAAGACAAGGGTGGGAGGAAGAAACACGGCACCATTCGGGGTCAGCCTCAGTCCGGCATTTAAAATGTCGTTATGATCACTGTTATGATATGTGCCACAACTACACCAAAGCTCCCCAAACCCCTCCTTCACTCTCCCTTCTCCCCACCTGGTCGTCTGTCTGCCTATCTTTCAGTCCAACTTATCCGTCTGTTGCAAAAAATAAAACACACAACAAAAGACTGCAGCATCATGTTTGTTCACTCACGAGACTTTGGAATGGTCCATGTCCAAAAGTTGGTGTCCAAGACAAGGAGACTACTTTGGTCCGAACCGGTCGTGTTGCTAATGAGGGCAAACATCTGGCCCTGGGACTGAAGCGCTTTTGCCCCAAGACATTTTTGTGGCTTCGGAGATGTGGTCGAGGAACCCGGAAATTGGATGGTGGGCTTGGACCATGTTTGTTTGGTTGTTGACCAGACAAAAACATCGTCTGACCCTGGAATGTTGCCATCCAACGGGTTGGCTTTTGGGTCTGTCGCACCTCCAAAGATGATCATGTGAGTGTCGACAATCGCGGCACCATGGAAAGCGCGCCATTGCGGAACTACTGCTTGTGGAGCATTTTGTGCATACACGGTCTGGAGGAAGTGAAAGCTGCTGCATATTAACGGGAAAAATAATGACTTGGTCCAGTGGTGACAAGGTTTTCTTGTGCGCCGATGTCTGTTGAGCATTTTTGGACGATCGCCACTGTGGTGCTGGTAGCGATTTTCGGGTAGGAGACTTAGGTCGCGCAAGGTTGGTCGAGGGTGTGCGAATGGTATCCAGGGATGGGGTTTGCTCGGTGAGCCGCATGGGCGCCCGCCTGGCGGTGCTACACACGTCTCTGAATGTTGTAGGTGCCTTGCACGTGTTCCTGAGACAGTTGGCAACCTGATCCCTGCCCTTGAAGCCTTTGTGTGCCTTGGTAGTGCAGAAGACTGCTGCTGCGTTTCCATCGAATAGGGAGGAGAATAGACGCAAAAGTAAAAGAAAAGAGGACGAAATGAGAGTGAACAATCGATTGGAATGGAAATGATGTGAGAGGAGTCAGAAGGGGGCGGTGGAAAAGGCTAATGCAACAATGAGGGTGAATGTAAACTGTGTGTGTGCTTTGGAACCAAGAATAGAACCAAGGTGATTTGTTTGTGCGTGTGGCAAGTTTGCGATGCTGCAATGGCAAAGTGACGAGAAGAAGGAGGGTAGAACTGGCAACTGCGATGTCAGCATGGGGATCAACTTGTCGACAATGCAGGGATAGAGATTCTCTGGGCTGGTGACAATAAAGCTTGGTCAACTAGCCTCAAAGAACACTTACAAGAGGGCGGGAGGGAGGGGGTTGGGTGTAAGCTGCTGCTCTATCCAGCGGACAGGCAATGGTGGAGGTACAAACAAAAAGAGATGCAGCCGTCCCTCCTTTCTTTGTATTTTGCCCTGGGGAGGACTGGAGGATTGGAGAGGAGAGTGAAAGGAAGGGGGAAGAGGGGACCCATGCAAGAGCTCCAAATGTCGGCCTCCCCCCTTTCCCCTTGTTCGCTCATACTGTCGTTTATATCCTCCGCTTTCTCGCGCATAACGTTGAAACCGAGTCAGATTCGCGTTGCCACCCAGTTCTTCCACTGAACATACATAAGCTCAAAACAGCCACAAGTGTAAAATTCGTACAATTTTTATGTCTCTCCAATCCCCTTTTGCCCATCTCTAATATCCACACAGTTTATCCTTTCTTTCTCTCTTGCAAGCAGTAAATTTAGAGAAACAATAGAAACAGTTATGACAACAAGAGAACCCACACATGATCATACTCGAGATCGGCCTACGCACGGATCGACGCATCTTTATTGTGAAGAGCATTGCAATTATAGGGAATGGTCGTCCGGATGATAGTTCTCGACACTAGTTAGAAAGAAAGAAAAAAAAAAAAGAGAACCATACAAGTTAACAGGAGATGCTGGGCATACAAACATTTGCATATTGCTCAACGCCAACAATGATTGCTACATACATTAATCGATAGAGATATGATGGAGGGTGTCCTCCCCTAATAAAAAAATATAGAGAGAAAGAGATAAACACACACATCAGCCAAAGAAACACTCCTTCATTTGAATTTTCAAAAGCCAGCACTTTCACTTGCTCACGACTGCAAACTTACTGGTTTGTGATGAAAAGGTTGACAAAGTCAGGAGAGACATAGTCATAGTAAGGGTTAGCTACTGTTACCTTCTCGATAAGGTCACCTAAATCAAAGCGATATAAAGACTACTGTGTCAGGATCCTCCTCAAAAAAGAAACTCATATCACCATTTAACCATGAAATAGGGCGCAGTATTATACCCTCTTCGAAGCCAAGGACAGCATCAGGATTAATGTTGACAGTAAAGCTATCATCATCATATGGGTAAAGTGGCGAAAGCTTGTACAGGCCTGTACACACAACGACTGGGATCGAGTGATGTTTAGCGGCAGCAGCCATCATGTGTGTGCCAGTAATAGCCACCAGTCCTCCGTTGGCAAGAACTATGATAAAATGAGAAGGAGCACCAGCAGGAAGTTATTCAGCCTTTGTCAATTCAACTTCTCAAAAAATGTAAAAATCTTGGCTCGATGTGTTGTTCCTACCAGCATGCGTTCCTAAGATAACCTTGTTAACGCGCGACATGACAGCAAACACTGCTGAGTCAGGAATCACTGTGGTTTCAATTCCAGCCTTTGAAAGCTCCAGCGCCATCTCCTGGCCCTGGTATCTATTGTCAGGTAAGCCGAACATAACAGCGAGCGATTTCAATCAGATCAGATCAACCGAAGGATTAGGAAACATAAAAAAATGTTATGGTCATCTCACTGTGAATGAAATCCATACGATGGTGCTGTCTCGGCAACCAAGACTTGGAATTTGCGTTTGCTGGCGGCCATCTTCAGGAACTCTTCAACAGTCTTGGACTTGCCAATAGTCATGATGATCTCACTATAATAACAGAGTAAGGGGATATTAGTGTGAGTGGCAAAAATGATAAAAATGTATACGCACGGTCATGTAGTACTGAGGGAAAGGGTGAAATGTGGAGACGCAGCAGAAGAAAGGTGATGACTCACTTTGAATGGATATGCAGCGATGCTTGGTTCTTGATGTTGTCGTAAATTGTCTCGAGCTCAATTCTAATATCCTTAACCTCCTGAATAATGTTGTTTCGCAAGGCGTGCGAGTATCGTCCATAGATAGCCTGTTGAGAATCTGCGTCCCCAAGTAGATTGTACATCGAGGACGAAGTGGTCAAGGAAGGGGGGGCTGTAATCTCGCCTTGCTTGGTAGCATTATTCTCTGCATCACGGTACTCCTCACGAATAACATGGAGCACTCTACGGACAATATTGCCGACAGCAAGCTCGGTCGGGTTGGCAGCAACAAGCTTCTGGCCAACAGACTTGACAAGATCGATAAGCTGGTTGACCGTCGACAAGGGCGCCTTCGAGATAACCACAATCATGAGCTTGAGCGTCTCTTGAGCAACGGCAGACGAACCGACGAGTTGCCTTCTTTTGAGTTTTGCAACCAGATCATCGACCAACACGTTTTTGCTGCTCATTTTGCTGCCTACAATTGTCCGTGGTGAAGGGGTCAAAGTGGTAGAGGCGTGAATGCCGAATCTCTTTTCAAGAAAACTGTGTTTTGCTCCAGAGCTCTGCTAAATCCTGTCATGTGACTATCTTTGACACACCTACTGATGTCGCGGCCAACAAGAAACCATTCATCCCCTCCTCCTTCATCACCACCCTCTCCCACCTTTTCTTATTCCTCTACCTTTGCTACTTTAACCTCTTCTGAAGACAGTCTGCACGCCGGCCTTTATCTGGAGGTAATGGCGACGATTGCATCACATTTTTTGCCATGCATCTCGTGGTTCCAAAATGGCTAGGCCATGTTGGCTCTAGCAAATGCATGTGCTTCGACATTAATGCCCTTCCAATCATGCTTTCGTTCTGATGTCTCCAGACGTCAAGATGCCTAGCCCAAACGAACGCGCCATCATTAGAGAGGTCTGGGCTGAAAACCTGGAACAAGAGATGGCGCTCTTACGAGATTTGGTAGATCAGTACCCCTATCTTTCGATGGTACGTTAGTCGGTTTTTTTGCTGACAAGGCTTTATGACTCTGCAGTACTCTCTATGACTAGCATTGGAAGTATTTCCTATCCTCTGCTTGCTCTTTCCTTGCACCATCTTTTACTCTTCTGTCTCTTCTGTAATATCCCATGCCATATCATACTCACCTTCTGCAATTGATATTATTTTAGGACACCGAGTTTCCAGGTGTAGTTGCACGCCCGATCGGTAAGTGACTAGTGTCTTATTGTGAGATCTAAAGCGAGTGCCTGTGCATATACAACACAGCTATTTCTTGTCACAGCCATGATTTGAATAGCTACAATGCTGAACATGTAATATGATTCTAGCAAACAATATGACTAACCTGACTTTTAATCTACAATAATTAATACCTTGGGGGTATCAGGCAACTTCAAGACATCGGCTGACTACCACTACCAAACCCTCCGATGCAACGTTGACCTGTTGAAGATGATCCAGTTGGGCGTGACATTTGCCGACGAGAATGGAAACGTACCGAAGGATGCATGCACCTGGCAGTTCAACTTCAAATTCAACCTGGCGTAAGTATACTCTTTGCAACAGCAAAGTACAAAAGAAACGCAATTGCAGTTTGATATATTTTAGTAGGATAGCCAGGGATCTTTCCTAATATTCTTTGCTTCTTCATTTTCGTTTTACAGCGATGACATGTACGCCCAAGACTCGATCGATCTGCTCACAAAATCCGGAATCAACTTTCAGAAGCATGAGGACTATGGTATCGATGTTCAACACTTTGGTGAACTTCTGATCAGCTCAGGCTTTGTACTACTCGATGAGGTCAAATGGATCTCGTTCCACAGGTGAGTCGACTTACAAAGCAAGTGGCCTCTACCTTTTGAGTATTTTTGTATAAACCCTAACCTTGACATCTATTTCGTGATCTGTGTTACTATCCTCTCAGTGGTTATGATTTCGGATACCTTCTCAAGATCTTGACATCTAGCCCGTTACCTGCAGAAGAAAGCGAGTTCTTTGACTTGCTGCGGACATATTTCCCATGTATATATGATATCAAGTATCTTATGAAGAGCTGCAAAAACCTCAAAGGCGGCCTTCAAGAGCTCGCCAATGACCTGCAAGTGGTGCGTATTGGACCCCAGCATCAGGCAGGAAGCGACAGTCTGTTGACTTGCTCGACGTTTTTCAAGATGCGGCAGATCTTTTTCGAAGACAAAATTGACGATGCAAAGTATCTGTAAGTAGCGTCCTCCATTCTTTTTACTTTGTGTATTTGCTCAGTCTGACCTCTACCCTTGGTAGGGTAGTACAAACATGGTCACGCTTAACCAATATCTTGGGATGATAAATATTTCCTGTATCTTACACCACCAATCCCTCACAACTATATTATACTGCTATTCTACTCATAGGGGATATTTGTACGGCCTCGGTTCCGCTGTTGGCTCTACAGCTACCCAGCCCAACTCAATCGCCACCTTCAACTCTGCTGCAGGAAACGATAGTCCACTAATCTCCAACTCAGCTACCACGCCAAATGGCAAGATGGGTTCTTTTCAAAAAACAATAAACTAGAATTATAGTAAAGTATTTAGAGTCAGTGATCTTGACATAGCCCAGTGAGTCTAGCAACAGACTTCTTGCAGATCTGAGATTGTGATAGACGTCTGCATGTACGTGCGGGCAAAAGTCCGTGAGCAACAAGCGTTCGAAATGTGGAGAAGAGGCTTGGCTACAAAGTTAGTCATGTGATTTGATCATGTGACCACAATTTCCTCCTCGATTTCAATCCATTGGATTGCTTTTCTTGACTGACTGAAGAAAAAATTGGTTCTCTCTCTCTCAATCTCTTCGGGCACAAAGTGCGTGAAAACTTTTTTCGTCAATTCAGTAGCGGAGGGCATTCATCGTTAGACAGGACTCTTGTAACATCAGTTTAATCATCAGGAGAGGCAGGATCACCATCATCACGCATTTCAAAGAGGAGAAACTTTGATTTTTAATCGGCTTCGTGTCAACAATGAACGAGATACACAACAATTTCCAATCCATTCAATGATGGCATGCCGTCAATTTGATTCACCATCTAATGACTAGATCATATCGAAGCAGAGATCGGAAACATCATTCATGGATCCTTCGCCATCACAGACATCATCAATTCCAAGCAGTTTGAGACCACTTGATTATTCTCATGCTGACCCCTCCCAACGTTTCCGTTCTAATGACATAGGATCAACATGTCTCACTCTGCTGACTTGACCTGGCTCCTCATCAAGGACAACAACTCCTTCCTTGTTAAGCGCAACGGCGTTCAGTTCTCGTCTGAGGCTAACAACCTCCTGAACAAGAACAGCTTCAAGTACTCTGGTCTTGCCAACAACAAGGTATGACAGGTTCAGGCCACTTTCAGGAAAGCCGCTAATAGGAGGAAAGAGCGTCGTCTGAGATACTTGTTCTCTACTACAAACGGACGTCTTTTGGTCGTCGCATTCTTCACGAGAGAATGAGAGTGGGAGGATTGTTTATCTGGCATCTATGGCAGACATTTTGCAATGGAGTTTTCTGTAGAGTCGACCAGCTGGAGCAGGCGCAAAAACATAGTGGGCATTGGAGCGCTCGGGAAAACCATGTTATGGAAACTTTGCAGGAACACCCATCTCACCAAGCTTCTCTGGCTTTCAACTGCGCTTATACATAGACCATTGGCATCCAGGCTGCTCCCTCTGGCCGTGGCATTGTCCTCTCCACCAAGAAGGTCAACGTCCCCGCCTTCAAGCCCGCCAAGGCTATCAACAAGGTCACCATCACCAAGGGTGCCCGCAAGGCTGCCGCCGCCGTTGCCGCCAGCACTGCCCGCGCTGGCTACCGTGCCGATCTCCGCAAGGTATTTTTTTGATTCTATTGGGTTATGATTTGGTGACATAACTTCTCTTTTTTTCTATCAGGTTCATATTCAGTAGTCGTGTTTATACGCGACCTTTTCTTCTACTTTCACCTCGTCTTCGACCCTACACTGCGACGCAAAGTGCTAGAACCCAGCAGAATTTTTTCAATTGAAAGCTGGGCGTACATCAATTTGCGAGATTACATATTTTGAACAACCAGAGCAATTGCACTTGATCAGACATTGAATGGTTTAATATTCTCAGCTTTGAGACTCTTGCTTTGGAAAATACCACATTCTCCCTTTTTTTTCCCTTCGTTTCATGACTCTGTTCTTTCAGCTTCATCTAACATTTTCTATCATTTCATCCTTTTCTCAGGCTGCTCTTGCCCGCGTCTCTGCTGTCCTCCGCAGCCAGAAGCCCGTCAAGGCCCCCAAGAAGGTTGGCAAGGGCATCCGCGCCAACAAGCACTAAATTCGCTTCATTCATTGCAGGCAGGAAGTTTGCTTCTCTGTATGAATAAATCTTGACACCCCTATCAAAAGCCCACTTTGTCTTTATACTTTGCTCTTTGATTGTTAATTGAACGTGTAGTACTTTTTCCTGTTAACGTGTTGTTGTGGGTTAATGTTAAATTGGATATATATAAACATAAACATTACTTCGTTGCGTCGCTGTATCTATTGCTTTCATCGTGATCAAGCACACCGTGAAGGTATTATCTGAAGGAGGCCAAAGACGAGTAGAGCATGCCTGTATTTAATGGGGAACGGGAAAGGGGCGAGTAGTGAGTAGTGTGGTCACGTGAGCAAGAATTTGGTTCAACTGATAATTTGGTTGTCGATCAGTCTCCGCTTGATCCTTCTCTCTCTCCAACAGGTGTGAATCGATTTTCACCATAAACTCATCCGTGTCCGTTTTGGGGGGTCTATCCATCCATCCATCGATGGCGTTTGACGACTCGACATGCATTACCAGAATGTTCGGCTGGGCAGAATCAACAACTTGGCGCTAAGATTGGCATGGAAGACTAGGCCAAATTGCGCTACATCGAGGAAGAGCACGTATCAAATAGGGAAAAAAGAGACAAGAGTGTCGAAACTAGGTGCCAGAGGCATAGACCGAAGGAGGAGGATGTCAGAGAGCCGTTGTTATGTCCATCACGCATCAGGAAGCCCTGCTGCGAGAAAGGCGTTTTCTGCATCGTACGGGCACGCATCAGGAGTCAGCAACTCATGGCAACCTCGTATAGCTTCCTTCGTTGTCCCAGTTACACCAAAGCAGCAAAGCGCCAGCCCTTATCACAGTCTCTTCTCCTTTCCTCCCCCCTTCTTCCCCCTTTATTAAGTCTACGGAATCAAGCGGGTTGCTGACCAAGCAATCTCTCCACTTTCATCTTTCACGGAACACAGTAGGAAAATGCAGATCTTCGTCAAGACCCTTACTGGAAAGACCATCACCCTCGAGGTGGAGTCTTCTGACACCATTGACAACGTCAAGTCCAAGATCCAGGACAAGGAGGGTGCGTTTTCATCTGTTGCTGCTCTTCATCACCCTTCATCTCACGGGAGTTCATGCTGTGTCTCTTTCCAAGAGGATTTTTCAGAAACAGTTGCTCGTCAGAAATCATCAGCGTCCATCAACATACTCAAACGCTCAGGAACACTTGACGGCCACACTTCTCAGCGGCCGTAGCAGTCAGTTCCTATCAATACCCAACCGTTTGCTACTATTCACTGGCTTGACTCGAGTTGTTTTATCCTGTGCTTGGCATGATGTTGAGCCAGAGAAAGTCTCGTAGCTATGCAAGCCTTTTCCTTTCGCCATAACTTGTGATATCAGCAACCTCCATCCAAGCAGACCTATCCATGATATGTTTGCGCTCGCTACCCTCTAAACACTATGTCATAACATGAGACGGGAGAAAGCTAGCAAATTCTTGGTCTCAGACCTTTTGACAAGTGAACTACAGCTGTACAACGACAATTCAACAACCAACATAACAATGGACTTTGACGTTTGTTTTCACCTTGGGAAGCACCAATTGCACCACAATCACCAACAGAATATCTTGGGAAGAGACCAGCAACTTTTGCTACACACCTGTTGATGTATTGACGTGACCAATGCTAGTCATTGCTTTTGACGATAGAAACTGACTCTGCATTGCGATATTTGATTTGTATGTGGCGACGCAACTTATAGGTATTCCCCCAGACCAGCAGCGCCTGATCTTCGCCGGCAAGCAGCTCGAGGATGGCCGCACTCTCTCTGACTACAACATCCAGAAGGAGTCGACCCTCCACCTCGTCCTCCGTCTCCGTGGTGGTATCATTGAGCCTTCGCTCAAGGCCCTGGCCTCGAAGTACAACTGCGAGAAGATGATCTGCCGCAAGTGCTACGCCCGCCTGCCTCCTCGTGCCACCAACTGCCGTAAGCGCAAGTGCGGTCACTCCAACCAGCTCCGCATCAAGAAGAAGCTTAAGTAAATGTTGCGCGCACGAAGAGCATTTACTTTTTCACTTCCAAAAAAAGAAGATCAGCAAATACAATCTTTTTTTTTCTTGCTTGGTTGCGAAATCGTCTCCTGTTCCTCCATTGTTTTTTCCCACCTTTGGTTCTTTTTCTTTGCTTCCCTGTTCAATAAAATGACTGGAAAGTAGAAAAAAGATCCAAGGCTTTCCGAACTTGGCCCGTGATAATGTGCCACTGGGGAAAGATTTGCATTTTACCAAATTCTTTTTTTATTGTATCGACTGTGCTTTTTCCATGGTGATGCAGGGTGGGTCGTGGTCGTCCTCTAGTGTCGTTGTGCGCTGTGGAATGTGAAACGTAATTTGCTTGGTATGCAAGATCAGAGACCGTGTGTTTTAACAAGTGAAGAGTTGAGAGATATGGAACATTTGCACGAGTTGATGATGATGGAACGTTGATGTCGTTCTCTGGTCGTTCCCCTCTCTCCCCTCCTCCCAGAAAAGAGAAAAGAGTATGAAAAGGAAACACGAGTATAGGGTGTTAAAGGGAACCGTTACTCGTGTTTGTCAGGAACCAGTACGGCACCCTTAACAATCATTACTATTATTATACCCGGCCTGCACTACATCTCCGTAAGATCTAACATAAGTAATAGCGAAGATGCGCGATGTTACCACGGACCAAATAGACACATGTCTGATTTGCCCGCGCAATAATTTTCCGTCATGAACTTGCGCAATGCCCGGGGAAAAGGAATAAGATGTCATTTCAATAGCTGTTTTTAACTCTAGGATTCATGTCCACGAAGGGCAAGTCCGAATAACTTTTTCTCCCACACTGTCCAAAGTTGTGGAATACCCCAATAAGGAGCAGAAGCGCCCAAGAATCATGTCATGCAGCTCAGAGTCATCCGGAGCCCCTCCCTCCTCCCCTTTCTCCCGTACCCCAAGGCTATGGGCGCTACCAATGTTTTCTTGAACTTGTTATTTTTGTATTCAGTATATGGTGCGGTGTTTTTCCTCTTCAACAGACGAGCAAGTAAACAGAATAATCTCGACCAGCTGAAGGAACAAAGTGTTTTATTTTTTTGGCTTTCATTGTAGATATTACTCATTGTTTCTCCACACTCTCTGCACTGGGCCAAGCGTGGAAAAAATAATTGGAGTTTGTTGGGACTTGCGAGGAAATGATGACTCGAAAGAGTACACTGTACCTACCACAAGTATTCTTTATTGGAGAGTGGTGACCCCTCTTCACTCCACCAAAAGTAAGGGTGGAAAGAGGCCTTTTGAAACTTGACAAAATGCACACAAGAACGAGCAAGAAACCATGGTAGGAGATGACTTAACGATGAGAATAACGGAGGCCGGAAGAATACGCGTATAGAGTGAACCTACGAGATCAAAATTCCTCATAGTGTTTCCGAATAATTACCTTAAGACACACGCGCTCACGCTCTTATTCGCTGTGCGAAGCAATTTAGTGATAACCAACTCGACCAGAAACCAAAGATCCCGACGCAACTTTGTTGTGTTTTGCCATTTCTCAAGGGTCAAACTTGTGTTTGTGGCATCATCAACGATGTTTTAAGGAAGAGAAAGGGCTGAAAGAGCAGAGGAAGAGAGGGAAAGGAACAAAGGAGAGATGAGTGGTCCATCGCCGATAAACCTGGTATAAAATGCCCGCGCGGTCGATGCATTTCCCTCTCTTCTTTTTTCTTTACTTTGCTCTCTTCTCGCTGAACGGTCTTTCTACACCACATCGCTCTCTCCCCTCTCCTTCCACACAATTCGCACGCTTCAACACATCCATACACTTATTCATAATGGTAAGTAGTGCATACTGCTGTTTAAAGTGATGTTGTTCGAAGTGCAAAAAAAACAGGAATATGTCAAGTCCGGAGAATTGGGACTGAGCGCTGGTTGAGCTTGAATTCTATGAGTGGGCCCTTGCTCTCGCACTTTTTTTCTCTTGCGGTCCTATTGACTCTCCGCCCAGAAAATGGAAGGATCGTCGCCTCTTTGTTCCTTTGCGCCCAGAAATGAACAACGTGCTCAGCTGGTTGTTGGGTCTCTCGCTCCAACCGTGTTCCATTTTGGCATCCCACCTTTTTTTCTACCTATTCGCGCTCACTGCGACCCTCGGCGCAGAGTGCCGTCATATTCGTTTATTTGTCTCGGTCATTGTGCTTTAAAATACGAATTGCATTCTCCTCTCTTTCATTCTTCTTCCTCAACACTCATTCCCTTCATCGTCTTCACCCCTCCTTCTCTTTTCCATACTCACACCCTCTTCTTTCTCTCTTATTCTTTTTTTTCACAGGCTCCTGAAAACAAAATGGTCAAAGGCAAGTCGCGATTTTTTTATATTACCCACTCTCAACCCTCGTAACTAGTAGAATCATCCAAAGGCAAGCCTAACCATCTTTTTTGTACTTTTCTTCGAATCCTCAATAGTCGTTGTTTGCGGTGCTGCTGGTGGTATTGGTCAGCCTCTCTCCCTCTTGCTGAAACAGTCAAGCTTGGTCACCCACTTGGCCTTGTACGATGTTGTCAATGCCGCTGGAGTTGCTGCTGATCTGTCGCACATTAACACCGCCTCTGTTGTCACCGGTCATGGTAAGGAGCAGATGGATCAGGCCCTCAAGGATGCTCACACCGTCGTTATTCCCGCCGGTGTTCCTCGCAAGCCTGGCATGACTCGCGATGATCTGTTCAAGGTATGTTTGTCATCAGAAAGCAGTATGGGACACTCTGTTGAAAGGGGGTTCAAAGGGAGAGTGAGTGAGGGGAGGGGAGGGGGAGGCTCGAGGATAGTGGAAAGATAAGAGTCCAGTCGATAAAGGCACCCAACATCCACTGCCACAACCACAACCACCACAACCACCACGCTCAACTCTGTTCGTAGGGTACCGAGAGAGAAATGAGCGCCAGGTGGCCAACTCAGATCAACCGCGCATAGCCGTCTTGGGCAATTCCGTGTCTCAGTCTTGCATCTCAGCACGTGTGGGATCAACTCTTGACTGAAAAAATGGACAGCAACGGATATGAAGTGACAACGTGCTTGAGGGTGAACACCCTCTCTTGGCCCATGTCCTCAATCAAGCGTGGATAAAATCATTAGCGTCAGAGTGAGCTCTGGTCTCCTCTTTTTTTTTGCCGTTCTTATCAGGAGCTTGTCATTGGATCACCAACGAATCTGTTGCGCAATATGACAGACGCATACCTGGCAAGAAAAAAAAGACTTTGCCCTTTGTTTCTCTTCTCGCCTCTTCCTCTCGGCAACAACATATTATGTCTCTTCCCATTAGAGAGAAGCATTTCTGCCTTCCTTTTCTCCATCCTTTTCCTCTTCACAATTCGCTGGCCGCCTCCATGGCTTGACTGGCGCCACAGATCAAATATTTGAGTTGAGATGCCTCGCCAACAAGGTTTTGTCGTGGTGGTCATTCGCCTCTAACTATATTGTCCATGTTTCTCTGCTTATCTTCTCCACAACCTCTCTGACAGATTAACGCTGGTATTATCCGTGATCTGGCTGAGGGTATTGTCAAGAACTGCCCCAACGCCTTTGTCCTCGTCATCTCGAACCCTGTCAACTCGACTGTTCCCATCGTCTGCGAGGTCTTCAAGAAGCACGGTATTTTTGACCCCAAGAAGTAAGTTTTGTTCCACGGAAACCCCATTTGAATCTTTGGTATCAGTCGGTGCCTGGCAAAGAAAAATTATTTTGTAAAATGTTCGAGGGAAGCAAGATGGATTGGATGCTCTTATCATCGTGTCACAAAGTGTGGGGGTACCACCCTTTCCTGCACCCAGTGAGAAACCCTCATTATCTTTCATTCGTCCCCACTTTTCTGATACCATTGTCTAAAGTGGATATTATTTGCCGAGGTCAACAATATGTTGTTATCTTGGGGGAGGAGAGGGACAAGGCAACATAGAGGTGGATCTGTATGAGGTGATCCACCATACAAGATACCCCACTAAAATACTCTACTTGAGATACTAATCCTTCTCCAATTTTTTGTTCTTCACTTTGCAACCCAATGAAATAGGGTCTTTGGCGTGAGCACACTGGACGTTGTCCGTTCGTCTCGATTTGTCTCGGAGGTTGATCCCAAGCTGGACCCCAAGGCCACTCGTGTCACTGTCATTGGTGGACACAGCGGCAACACAATTGTTCCTCTGCTCTCTCAGATTCCCGGCCAGCAGTTCACCAAAGAGCAGCTGGACACTCTTACAAACCGTATTCAGTTTGGTGGTGATGAGGTTGTCAAGGCAAAGGATGGTGCCGGTTCGGCAACATTGTCGATGGCCTATGCTGGTGCACGGTTCACGCTCAACCTTCTTGAGGCTGTTGTGGCTGGCAAGGAAGGCATTGTCGAGCCGACATATGTCAATCTCCTCGCTGATGCCGACGCTACCTCTGAGTTCCGCGCCAAGAAGAAGCTGGATTACTTTGCCCAGGACGTCGAGTTTGGTCCAGAGGGTGTCAAGCGCATCATTCCTCTGCCAGAATTGTCAGACTATGAGCATAAACTGCTGGAGACCGCTATTCCTGAGCTCCGGGCCAATATTGCCAAGGGCGCTTCCTTCATCACTGGTGCTTAAAAACTAATCGAGTGAACCAAACGACCCTGCATGAACATTATCTTTCTCATCTTCTCTCTTTGTAACAAGACATAACAGAAAAAAAATAACCGAGGCAAACATGGCGAACACCTCCTCTCTTCCACTGTAGGGGAGAATATCGATCCTTACTCTATTATCTTCTAGAGTGAATATCGAGGAATACCAGCACGTTTTGCACAATAAACCAACCCTGTACATATGTAGAAGCTATTAGCATTGGTCCCAAAATATGCTGTCCCAATGATTCTGCTGTTTGTGGAGTTCGTCTTTAGGACAAATATCAATGGGAAAAGCTGATATCAGCATGGGACCATCAAGGCGAAGAGTATTCTTAGAGGTTTTATGTACGCACTATCACCAACCATGATTGTACGTTGATATATCTATACTTGTTCTTTTTCACTCTTTGGTGTCTAATGCATTCGGCACCCTCAGGTTCACTAAAACTACAGTGAAACTACATACAGGCTACATCTATTCTCAATAGAGGATCATGTAATATGACAAGAGTCAAGACGATGAATGTGTTTGTCACATCACCGATCAATCTGGTGGAGCTCAGGTTTGTTGAAAGTGGGCATGCGAATACATAATTCGCGCCACTGCTGTAGATCTGCAAAACACGAAAATTCCATTGTCACGAGGAAGTTGACCTTTTAATCATGATCGAGCGTTCCCCCCCCTTTCTCCCCCGTTTTCCATCTTTTAGAGCCACAACACTTTAACTGTATTATGATCGGAATGCATTATGCCGAATATCCTTGGATCACCCATTGGGAGTAGCCTGTTGCTGGTCAAAGGAGAAGCATACCTATCACGAGGTTGGCCACCAACAAAGTGCTGTTTTTTCTGTCCACACACCGTGCCAAGTTGTGTACTCCTGCTATGTCAACACCCACTGACATTGTTGACGTACCATCCACCAGCGGAGACGAAACAAATATAACTTTTACTGGAGTCTTTAAGTTTTTGGGCACTTTTTTTTTGTTGGTCCCTGTTGGGCGGCGACATGACTTGACTGTCCAGCATACTAACGTCAAGGCGATGCATGCTCTTGCCTTGCCGAAGAAAGTATCGAAGTAATCTAATGCTGTAGGTCATTGAGGTGGAAGCTAGATCCTATGGTAACCGATAAAGAGACCATGTGTACGGCCAAGTATGAACTTGGTACCAAGGATAAGATCATAATGTACCCCATTACCTGAGGAACATCAATGGCCTATTGTAGTAAACAGCAACGCCTTATATGCATGCACACTACCCGAAATGCACATTTTCTCCAGTGATCTATCTCTACCGACAAACATGTGTAGATCCGTAGAGAGTGCTAAGCACAAACATTAAATTTGAAGGTAGAAAATATACAGACGAATAAATCATGGACCTCCTCCCATGAGGTCCCTGAGGTGTTAACAGAAATTTATGAAAAGTAAGAATGCCAAAAGTGTGAAAATGTTGATCTTGCCTGTCAATAAAATATACCATACATAGCCACTGATAGATCTATTCAGAATGTTTAATTTCAACAATGAACAATGCAAAGCTCCTCGATCGCATAGAATGTTGTGGGTAGTGCTTTGGATGAATGATATATAGGGAGGATGAAAATCACTTCACTTTAGGAATATTTGTACACTTTTATAGACCGAAAGAAATAGAAGAAAACGTTGAACAACAGCACGACTTGCCCGACTTGCCCGTTGTTGGGAAAGTTCAGCATAAAGTGTTCTTTTGCACAATTCGGGCAACTTTTGTGCGACTGCTGCTCTTCCTCCGCTGCCCTCCCCCCCCTTTCATACCTCTTGCCTGTCTTTGCAGGCACCCCTCTTTTTTCGCTGTTCCTTCTTCCCCACAAAATTCAAAACTTTCATTCAATCCATTCATTCAAACTCTCTACATCCGATTCTGCATTCTTCCATACATCTCCAATGGCCACCATGGATAATGCATGGGAGAACTTCCTCGAGGCCATTGCCGGCTTGACTTCAAAGGCTCTGACTGACAAAGAGACTGAGAAGGTTATTGCTGGCTTTCAAAACTTTCAGCAAAAGCTGCAACGCTTGAGCAGGTAACAAAAAAGAAAAGTGGAGAAAGTCGTCGATTTTTCAGCCGAGGTTACCAAGCTCCAAGGAATGGAGTTCTCCTCCACCTTCCTCCAGGATGAATGTACCATTTGTACATGAGACACCAGTTCAGGCACACACACCAAATGAGTCTGTGGACTTGTAAAACATTGGCGCTTACCCACTTCTCTTCCCCTCTCTCTCTCCCCTTTTTTGATATGCAATGTCCATGTTTCTCGCGCGTCTCTCCACGATAGTCACAACCTCCAGCGCCTAAACCTCGAAATTACACAGAAAAGGCGTGTGAACAAGTGCAAGCATGAAGGCAAGACTTGCAAGCAGAACGTATCGCGAGGATTCATCAAAACATGGCTCATCGCATACCTGATCAAGTACGCCATCGGCGTTGTTCCTGCCCTTCTTATGGGTAAAGTCTTCAAGAAGTAAGTTGACCATTTTCTAGAAGAAAAAAAAAATTCGGATCACAGCAATGTCCACGGAGTAAATCCCTGCCTCTCTCTTTTTTTTTCTTCTCACGAGTCAGCCTTGGCAATTGCAATTTAACGGAGCCGAGACACACAAAAAAGAGAACCGAAGCTTAGAAATGGACGACCAATGATTACTTGCAGGAGGGCACGCACTCTTTGGAAGAGGACCTCTTTTATCTGACACGCTATGTGAGCTCGACAAACATCTCAGGAATGTTGTCTTTCAGCTTTTTCCGACCGTTCAGCGCCATATTCACCATACATTATACCATGGACGGACAAGTTGCAGGTCAACGGTGGACAACCCAAAAAAAAAGAGTTTCGCGTGAAGCGATAGGCTTGGAAACCGAAGAGAGCTTTTCTTTCCCTCGCTCCCTTGTCCCTTTGGCGCCCTCCTCATCCATTGCTCTCTCCTTCCTCTCTCCAGCCGGACAAAGCCTCCCCCATCTCTCCATTTTGCACCAAAGACATCAAAGAACGAGTTGGAGAGAATGGAGATTTCCCGTGTATTTAAAGCCAAGCATACGGGATTGAAAGAAAGCGTTGATTCCTCCAACAAGCATGCCTCTCACTCCCACGAGTAGTGGCCAGCAAAAGTCAAAACCTATCTCTCTCACATGCCTCAGTTGCCCACATGTACTCTTGAACTGTATTCCCCCCCTCCCTTCGCTCTTTCCTTGATTCGTTCGATGGGAAGGAAAGGGACGGAGTCAACTCTTAATTATTCCGGGTAGAGATCTTGTTTTTCTAACCTTTGCGGTCCCACCCTACTGCTGCTACCCTTTACACACAAACCTCCCTCTTTACTTTATTATTTTTTTCCATGTAGCCCTAGCATTCTCAAGAAGGCAGGAGGTCGGGACACGGTTAGCTTCGCCTTCTTCTTGTCTTCGTTCATCTCGGCGTATAAGGGCGTACTATGCGGAATGCGCCATCTGAGACCAGATCACGAGGGCGATCGGCTAAACGCCTTTGTGGCCGGAACGGTGGCCGGACTGACCATCCTACTGGACAAGAACAAGAGCCGACGTACGGCGTTGACGCTCTACATTTTCACTCGATCGATCCAGTTTGCATCAAGCTATGGCATGAAGCGGTGGGCGCAGCACCGTGAGGCCAAGAAGACAGCAGCGCGTCTGGCATTACGTGATGCTGTGGAGCAGAGTCTGAGCGAAAAGAAGGAACTCAATGTCCGGCCAGGATGGGACGACTATCTGGCCAAGGCCATGGATGCTTCGGGAGCAACAGTGGTCATGTCGTTGACGGCCATGGTGATCCTGTATGCGTGTGTACTGGAGCCAACGGCCTTGCCGAAATCGTACTACAACTTTTTAATGCAGCACTCTGGCCTGCCTCAAAAGTTTGGCCCCATGTTCCCACATGTGTTTGAGTCGTTCCGTCACCAGTTTGGCGTCTTGAAGAACCTGCCTGCAGGAGCCGAGCATATCATCATTCCAGAAGGTATGCCGTCCAAGGAGTTTGTCGCAGCGAATATTTCTCCCAACATTGCAACGTTAATTCCTCCCAACATCCATCACCACTATCAATTGTGTGCACTGCTGCACCCATTGACGAGCTGCCGAGGCCACTGCTGGGACGTCTTCTCGGGTGAGTTTATGCGCGCACTCAAGATGTATGGTACACTCAACTTTATCGTCACACTGGTCTTCAACAATAAGAGGCTGGCCACGGATCCAGCCGGAACAGCGAAGCGCTACGTCAAGTCGACGGCGCGGTCATGTTTGTTCTTGGCCATGTATGTGTTGGCTGCCTTCTACTCGCCCTGCTGGATGCGGCCCATCTTCCGGCGCGAGCGCACGTTCATGTATTTGCTCAACGGCCTCTTGTCTGGCCTTGCAGTGATGATTGAGGCCCCTGGACGCCAGATGGAGTTGGCACTGTACTGCCTGCCGCGTGCGCTGGAGACTGTGTGGCATATGATGCTGCGCCGTGGCTTGGTGCGCAACATCAAGTATGGCGATATCATGCTTTTCAGCGGCTCGATGGGCGTGCTCATGACCCTGTACCAGAATGACCAGTCTGTCATCAACAAGCATTACCTCACTGTCTTGACCCGTGTCTTTGGACGTAATTAACAAGACCAACAAGAGAGAGAGAGAGAGGAGGGAGAGGAGGAAAGAACTCGAGAGAGAGGAAATATACACGGATGCAAAAAGTGTTTTTATATAGACTTTCTCTAGGCATTATGAAAGTAGTCGCCATCTCTTTTCCCATATATTTCGAGACACCACATATACATACACTATTATACCAGATTTTTGACACTTAATGGCAATGGCAATGAAAAAGCATACTTGTTTAATTTTTTGTAGCATTTGTATAATGGGTTTGTTGGGGAAAATCTTCATTTTAGAAGGCGTAGAGCACGGACCTATTCAGCTTTCGCGTTGGTTATGCAAGTGATCGGAAATAGAAGCAGCAATGCGTCGTAGTAAAAGAATATCTCATAGTATCCTCATTTCCCACACTTTAGGTATTGGAGATATCTGGAACAGCCCAGAGGCCAGCACTGGTGATAGACGGGTGGATCACGGTGAATAGAATTTCTTGCGAGTACTCATGGCGGCGCTTGCGAGAGCGATCTATACTTGGTTGTTTAACGATAGACAATGGCAAAGGCGAAATTCGCATGGTAACATTAATGCAATTGTTCAAATAAAAATGAACAAAAAAAACGCACAGTAGAAACGTGCCTGATGAAGATTTCCTTTCACGTGGTCTCTTATGCCCAATGGCCATAGAACCCGACGCCGAGTTAGCTGCCGAGTAATAGAACGATCCAGTCTTTGTTGCTGTCGAGGAAAACGCGACTGATGCATCTGTTCTCACTTCACCATTTTCAGTAGCCAGGGTAGCGTTAGCCAATAGTGGTGGTGACCAGAGAGAACTCTGTCTTGAGCGTTCTCGGAATGAGGAATACTGGGTTTTATCAAGAATGCAAAGTTGGTGTTGCCAGTGACTCGCCACATTCTTATCATATAAATCCTTAAGCCAGTCAAGATCCTGGCAAACCCAAGGTGAAGTGAGAGCGTCCAGGGCAGTCCATCGCAACAAAGGATCAAGCACAAGCATATGCGTGATGACTTCAAAGCAAAGCATTGACTTGTCAGACCATATGTTGGCAGGGAATACAGGTTTCCTAGATTTTGGTATACCGTGGTTAAAAATATAATATAACTGGAGATTTTTTGTTCTTCCTACTATTATTGTTGGCTTGTATGTCGTGCTGCTTACCTGGTTTTGATTCGCTTCAAGACTTCATGCTCATCGTCCTTGTGCTGGTTCCGTGCGAAAGGATGTATAGCAGAGAGCGCCACATACAATGTCACACCAAAGCTCCAGCAATCTGCAGAGGTGCCGTATCCAGCTCCTTGAGCATGTTTGACATCAAACACCTCTGGTGCCCTTAGGAGTTAATCACAAGATACAGAAAAACAGTTACTTTCGTTAAAAATGAACTCATTTACATATCGCTTTTAATCCATTATATGTATTTTTGTACTTACATATAGGCGAATGTGCCACACATGGTTTTCATAAGCTTGTTACCTTCAAGCGCTCTGGCCATGCCAAAATCCGTCAGCAAGGCCCGTGGGTACTTCAGTGGACCTGTTAGGAGCACATTCTCGGGCTTTATGTCTATCCAATATGGTCAATGTAGAGAGAGAGAGAGTAAAATAAGGATAGAACACGGACGAAGAGCTCAATGTGGATCTTCAGCGACAACAAAAGGACATACCCCGATGAACAATATCCTTGCTATGCAGATACTTTACGCAAACGCGATTTGCATGAAAGTGAGTAAACTGCTCATTCTGTGCACATAAAAGCTGTAGTATTCACTAAACTTTGGTATACATACCTCTAAAGCAAGGAGTATCTGATATCCAATAAACTTTGCATCCTTTTCAGGAAGCCTGCTATTAGCGACTATGTAGTCAAACAAGTCTCCGCCAGGCATCCTGTAGAGTCAACGAAATGTGTTAGCAATGAGCTGCAGTCTGTTTTATGCGGAACGTTGTGTATGTAGTCTTAAGGTGCTATTCCTTTTCAAGTAACGCTTACATTGGCAAAAACATGTACACATATTGACTTGTAAACTGTACATCAACAATGAAGATTATGTTGGCCTATTGAATACGGAACATTCGTTATTCTTCGTATCCCAGTTGAACTCCTTCATTACTACAGTAAGTACCAAACTGCAAGTCATTCAGTCATTTGAATTGTGGCATACATGCTTCAGAGTTCGCAGTAGCGTGATTTCTTGCCGATAATCAGTTTCGCCAGATCGGCTTGGGTTATTAAACTTATTTTTATCCATTATCTTGGCGGCAAGTTGCATCTTCGTCTTGCGGTGAATGGCCAAGTTGACAGTGGCAAACGTTCCTCTACGTGATATGGAAGAGTACAAGTTTTTATTGTTAATCCATGCCTATTATTACTTTCTGGTATATAAGTTCTGGTTTGTTGTGTTCATTGGCATGCAATGGACCCATACTTTCCAAGGATATGCGGCTTGATGTTGTACAAATCAGAGAAGGCCTGCTTTTCCTCAGCATTAGAAACAAGTAATATTGAACTTTTTGGAGAACATAGCACCATTCGGGAGCGGAATGATGTAGGCTTACCTTGATCTCAGGATCAACATGTTTCTCATGTCTCTGAGTAAGATCCTGAAAGACGAAGTCTGAAGTACACAATATCTCTCAGTTAACAACTTTTACGTCAGAATAGTACATAGACAAAAAGCAAGCACTTCTTTGCGAGTACAAAGCAAATGAAGTTTTTTTCTTACGGTAGCGAGGACGAAGGCGGATCGAATCACCATTCGATAAGAGGATAGATTCGTTTTTGCCTATCAAAACACCATTCCCTGACCACACCAAGCGATACAATTATTGTTCTTTGTTAGGTGAACGGTATTCTATTGGCTGAACTCATTTCTCACAATCGTGGACGCTCTCCCAGGACACAAAATATTATGCATGAGGAATGTTGATGAACTCACAGAATGTACCGTTTGTACTTGTATCCTTACGCATACAAAGATTGAGCAATAAAAATGAAAAAAATTAGTACTGACGGTGGAAAAACAACGAATGAATAAGTATGTGAACTTAGAAATGATATGCATCAAGAGGCAATTTACAACGAGCTGTTCATTGTTAATCACCATTCGCAGATAGAATTCGATCAATCAATGATGGCCGCGTGCTCGTGAAGGTCATTCATTCGATAAGTAGGAGTAATTGTGAAGATTTACCTGACAATACACATTGCCGGCCGATGTCTACGACGTCAAAGGAGGAGGATAATAGGAGAAATATTGTGTTGAACCGATTTTTTTTTAGTGTAGTCATCAATCGAAACATTAAGAAACAAAAAAGGACAAAGTGAACTGGTGTTGTTTTCCATTTACGACAGTATCCAGGGTAAAAAAGAGCTTTGTGCGACCATGACTCCGCTCCAAGAGAATACTCAAGGAAAAATGCACACAAACAAAACAGTGTGAGAATACATACGGCCGTCAAAAGGCAATGCTCGTTCGATATGGCATCTCCTTGCAGGATCACGTCGCTAGACGCAAAAAGTAGGAGAAAGAACAGAGTCAATAAGCATCGTTAGCCATAGTCGTCTAGGTTCAGAAACAAGAATAGGCTGTATTTTTATTGCTGCAGCCATTTCATCATATGTTTATGGTTTCCACTGCAAGTTCATGCAAAGCGGCAAAAATGCAGCATACCATGTGTGATGGCGACCAACTTTCAGAGTTTGTCCGCGGAGAATGGATAACACAACTAGGTTGTTGGACAGGTTGACAAAGAGCAAAGATCAACAAAATGAATAAATTTGCTCCCCTTCCTTTTACCTTGTTCTCCCATCGAGCATGCGGGAATCACAAAGCCTTATTTTTCATACCAGGCGATTCGCTGTTGACCTCGATGAGTATACCGCACAGGCCAAGCAGGCTACTGCTCTCGTCATCGTCACTTTCGAGGCTTGGTCCGAGGAGCTCTTGTTGTGTGGAAGGGGCAGTCAGGGGCAATGTCTGCTGTGTTGGTTGTGATGACTGACCGGATTTGCTGCAAGGAGAGGAAAGCGAGGATGAGGAGGCCATTGGGGACAGTCCTTCGATCCTTGGTTCGAGAGTAGAGAGGAGCAAGGAGTTGCAGTAGATGAGGAAAAGAGCGGCGGACGGGATAAAGTCAGAGGACGGCATATCTACCATCAGTGACCAGTGATGGTTAGTCCTCACTAACACTCTCCGTTTTCTTCTGCCATCCATCTCCTCGTGTCATCGCACACGCATGCACATATGCGATCTTGGGAAAAAAAAAAAGTCAGAAGGGCGCTTTTTTGATAGCGGCGGGAACCCGACATAGAATGCAACGTTTGGTTTGGATTGAGTTGGGCCTGGGTGGCTCCTTGCCTTATTTGGAGTTGCTCTATTGCTCTCACCATCACCATCTTCCAGTGTAGGGCCCCTGTTGTCGCTTTTTGTTGTTGTCCAACTGGAGCACACGATTTCCCTTTTCTTCTTCTTCTTTTATTGTTGTCTGTACACTCCTTCCTACCAAACCTATCCCCTCTTCGTTTCTTTCATTTCTAGCAAGCTGCACGAGCTACCCAGGGCCACTCTGCCATTGTCATTGAAAATAGCACGTCCAGTAAAGCGATCCCGTTTAGCGCATTCCGCATCCTCATCCTCGGATTCCCCTGAGATGACCTGCCACACCGACCTGGATACCAAGAAGGTGGTCGCTAGCGACCCCACAGAAACCTCCATGAAGTTTGATAATGCAGACCCTCAGGCTGACATTACCACAACTGTCGAATCTGTCGATTCCCATTTCGGCCCTCCAGCTCTCACGGTGTCACCAAACCATACTCTCACCACAGACCTATATGGTGGCATGCCCTTGGTTTCGTCTCCGCCTTCGCGAAGTGCCTCCTCGATGGCTGGCGACGCACAGCAGAACAGCAACCTTTTAGCCTCGTTCTCATCAACATACTCTGGCTCAACCTCAACTTCAGCTTCGCGCCGAAGCTCGATGCAGTTCTCAAAGCCCATCGAAGTCAAGGAGACCCTTGATGCCAGCGTCACCGAGAACGCCGAGGGTGGACGTCAATTGAATCAGTATGCACTCAAGGAAATCATTGGGCGTGGTGCCTATGGCATCGTCAATCTCGGAGTTGATGTGGAGACTGGCGTTCAATATGTAAGTCAAATAAGAAAAAAATGCTATCAACACGCCAAGTTTGCTACCAAGCGAGCGTTGCCTTATGTACGCATGACAAGGACCTGAGAAAAAAAAGTAATGGTTACGTCCATATTACTCTTTCTTTGAGTCCAAGTTTTGTTCACATGTGCACGGTAACAGTAAAAGAGGGAGCAGGCTAACTGGATGCAACTAGTCTCCGAGCCTCTACTACTACTCGCTAGTCAGCAGGCTTTTATCGTCCCTTTTGCTGATCTAGAAAGGCCATTTTTTTGTTTCTTTCCAATGTAGGCGATCAAAGAATTCAGTAAATCTAAGCTCAGGAAGAAGGACAAGGCCAATCTTTTCAGGCTAGGCCCTCGTGGTCGTGGTCGTGGACGCCGCCCTGCTGACGATCCTGCACCACCAGGCAACTCTGGATCGCCCCTGGATCTGATTCGTGGTGAGATTGCTGTCCTTAAGAAGCTGAATCACATCAACATTGTCAAGCTCTACGAGGTGCTGGATGACGCCACGGATGACTCGATGTATATGGGTATGGAGACATATATGATGCGAAAATAGGAGAGGGATAGCGCATTATTAAGATGTGGACAGGCAAGCATGTGTTTAGGCATCACTAACCAAATCGCACCCTTAATCTTACCCTATGTCACTATCACTTTACTGGACTGATGATCGTGGCTAGTTTTTGAGCTGTGTACCAAAGGCATCTTGATGAACGTATCCCTGAATGGCAACGCTCAAAGCGCTTTTAGTGATGCTGAATGTCGCGACGTTTTCCAACAGATCGTTCTCGGAATTGAATACCGTATGTCTTCACCCTCAAATGCCATACGAATCTTGAATATCTGTAAGACAACGTAACCGTGAGAAGCTTAACATCCATTTTTTTATGCTTGATGCTTTATTTTGCTTAGTTCACGAACACGACATTGTTCATCGCGATATCAAGCCTGAGAACCTCCTTCGATCTGAGGACGGCACTGTCAAGATTGTCGATTTTGGCGTGTCAGAGATGTTTGATAAAGGAAAGGACCTCACGAAAAAGTCTGCCGGAAGTCCAGCTTTCATGGCTCCAGTAAGTTGCATGGGGTGTTACTTTTCTGGTGTTTCTATCGTATTGGTACAATGTACAATCTAGAACTCGATTTGTAGCACAACGCAAAAACATATCCACTGATACAAGTTTCTTATGGCTTGATTTTTTTTTATTTAGGAATTGTGCAGGCATGACCATGGTGAAGTCTCTGGAAAGGCGGCAGATGTGTGGTCGATGGGTGTGACGCTCTACTGCCTCCGTTACGGTCATTTGCCCTTTATCTCAGGCAACATCTTCGAGCTGCAGCAGATGATCCGTGAGAATGAACCTGACCTTTCACAGGAGAAGGATCCTCGATTCGTCAACTTTATGAAGCGTCTCTTGGCCAAGGATCCCGCTGATCGCATCACAACCGACGAAATGCGCGTAGGTGTCAACCATTTTTCTTTTAAACGGTCTATCGTAGATTCTGTTTTTAAGGACTCTGATACTAATTTTAAGGTCTTTTCATTTTTACTCTCTTTTTGCATGTGAAATAGAATGACCCATGGCTGACTGATGACGGCAGGGAGCCATTGATCAGCAAGGATGAGAACATCAGAAACGCTGTCGTTGAGCTGACAGAGGATGATCTCCGTGGAGCCATTCGAACCATTGGCAACTTGGCGACCATTGTATGTTCTTTGAGTATTTATATTCTCTAAGTGACTTGTAAAACAGATTTTTAAAAGCGACTGTGTACTGACGTCTACCTCTTTTTCCTTTTCTTCATGTAGATGAAAGCCATCACAAAGTTCAAGCGCCCCACCAAACGGTCTTCGGCACACTCCCGACAGGGATCTGGACGCTTTGACGATGCAGATGAGACTGGAGCCAAGGCTAAGGAGGGCCTTCCTACAGTCAACGTCAACTCTATAGCTATCACCACTGCCGCCGCGTCTGCAGCGGCTGAGACTGGGTTGGAGAACATCGCTGCGGACAATGTTCGCATCGTGCCTCCAACTCCAATTGAGCCGCCTGTCACGAGCGACAAGGATACTTTCACATCACTTTCAAAGTCGACAGCAGCAGTGGTCTTGGAGGAGCAGCCAAATGGAGAGGATGTCTCGGAAAAGAAGGCTGAGGACGATGTACCAACACCGCCCGGAGCGACTCTTGCTTGTGTAACCTTGGAAGACAGCGGAAAAGTAGATATCAAGGTGGAGACAGGTAGCGAAGAGGTGGCCAAAGAAGAAGCACCTCAACAACAGCAGCAGCCACAGGATGGCGAGGATACGCCAGCTGCGCACGACTCAGCCGATCCATCTTACGGGGAGGAAGGCGAAGGATACATGGAGTGCAATTTGGAGACAGGCATGTGCTATTGGGTTCCGGCAAAAAAGAGGCAAGAAAGCGAGAATGAACCTTCAGCATCGGATGAAAAGGTGGACACGCAGCTCGAACCGTCGGCAGTCCCGAAAGAGGATGAAGCAACAGCATCGGGCTCAATCCCCGTTACAGCTGCTGCACCGGTCGAAGTTATAGTTCCGAAGCCAACGCATCCTTCGGCATCGTCAACATCGGAATATACATCCGTGGAACCCTCAAGGACACCATCGCCTGCACCGCATGGGTCGTCATCTTCGCCTCTTCGATCTGCCTCATCGTCACCTGCACTTGGCTCGTCAACGTCTTCGCCTTCATCGTCGGCAGCCAAGAAGCCCTCTGTAGGAAAGTTGTCGGCAGAGCGTTTGGCTTTCTTCGAGCGCAAGGCACAAGAATAAGCATTTAAACAAGTCCCTACCGATCTTGCACGATCAACCCCCCATCATCATTTTTATTTACACTCATAGGCATCTTTTTTGTATACAGAGCAAATTCACAGAAAACGTATTTTTGTGATACATTCTTATTTAAAAATGCAGTGCGCAGCTTGAAAGTTCCGTAGAATCTTTGCCATCATTGTCTACTTTTTCCATCTTTGGCTTTTATACCCTAATTAGTAGCGACGATCTGAAGGTTTTCTTTCTTTAATGATTTTTTTTAAATGACAGGCATCAAGATCGAGTGCCCGACACATGGCTTCGACATCCTGCATATATATCGTTTCACCAGATCTCCCGATTAATTTAGGATATACAAGATTATGAGCCAACATTCTCTGGAATATGGAACAGGAATTTCCCACTCTTCCGCCAGAGAACAAACTAACCCCTAAAACCCCATACTATTAGCGCTTCTCCATTCGGTCCCCCTTTGATGACATTGGACAACAAAACTGATGGTCACTTATTGTATTTCTCAACTATGTGCACAGCTCCTGTTGAAGGAGACAGTGCAGTCAATAGCTGCAATGCTTTATATTGCGATTGAGTGGAAATAGAAAGTAAAAGAGAAAAAAACAAGATAATGCACAAAAAAGGACGTAGTGGGAGACTATATAACAACATGTTGAATGAAGAACAAGGCAAAAAAAGCAAAATAGCATAGGTATCGTGAGGCTGTTTAAAGAGCCCGAGAGAAACCGGGATCTAAAAAAGATAAGAATGAGGAACAACCTCTAAAAAAGCCCTTTGAATAAAAGAAAAAAAAGGTACCTCGTCTGAAAATGAAAAATAGGCTTAGTACAAAATGCGAGTGACGATGTTGGTGGGCGTCTCGCTGATACGCTGGTAAAGGTCCTGAATCTGCTCGGGAGTGACATCGGAGATATCGGCCATAAGGTAGGCGATCTTGCCCTTGGAATCCGAGAACTGCTTGTCGACGTTGTGATCGGCGAGGATGTTGGTGATACGACCCAAGACACCAGGCACGTTCATGTGAGTGTAGCACAGACGGATCGAGTTCTCCTCGTCGCGGATAGCACGCAGATCCACCTCTGGGAAGTTGACGGCGCCGACGGATGTACCGTTGTTGATGAACTTGATAAGTGCCGTGCTGACTTCAACACCGATCATCGACTGGGCCTCCTCTGTCGAGCCACCAATGTGGGGGGTCAGCAGTGTGTTGGGGCAACCCATCAACTCAGACTCGAAGAACTTGCCATTGGCAGCAGGCTCCTTGGGGAAGACATCAACGGCAGCACCGCCGAGGTGACCAGAGCGAAGAGCCTTAGCCAGGGCAGGAATCTGGACAACGGTGCCACGCGAGGCGTTGATCAGGAACGAACCCTGCTTCATCAGCTTGAGCTCGTGCTCGCCGATCATGTTCTTGGTCTCCTCAGTCTCGGGGACGTGCAGTGTCACAAAGTCAGAGATGCTGAGCAGCTCATCGAGCGAGTTGACCTGCTTGGCGGTACCCAGAGGCATCAGTGGAACCACATCATGGAAGTAAACCTTCATACCCATAGCCTCCGCCATGACGGAGAGCTGCGAACCAATATGGCCGTATCCGACAATGCCTATATAATAGAAATATTATGGTTTTTAATAGAAGGGTTTCGATAAGATGGTTAGGTTGGTTGGCATGTGAGTAACAAGCTGTGCCTAAATTTCCCCAGCGTATCATATCGATTTTCAATAGAGTAAATAGCGCAATTCAGTCGCCATCGAGTTCCCCCCTCAATCATTTGGCCTCCCTTCAGGGAAGTCCCGAACAACAACAATAATACAAAAAAAAAGCCAGTCCCCTACTTCCTCCCTTGCTCTTAGTCTAGTTCTTCCAGTCTCCTTGATAAACGATTGAGGGATAGTGAAAGAAAAAAAAAGGTACAGCAGCAACAATAACAAAAACATACCAAGAGTCTTGCCACGGATCTCGTAGCAGTTGGCCGAAACCTTCTGCCAGTTGCCCTGGTGCATCTCGTTGTTGCGGTCACCCAGCTGACGGGACAGGAGAACAATCTCGGCAATGACAAGCTCAGCAACAGAGCGAGAGTTGGAGAAGGGTGAGTTGAAGACAGCGACACCCTTGGAGGCAGCGTACTCGAGATCGACCTGGTTGGTACCGATACAGAAGCAGCCAATAACACCGAGCTTCTCGGCAGCATCGAGAACCTTCTTGGTGATCTTGGTCTTGGAACGGATACCAATGCAGTGCACATCCTTGATCTTTTCGATCAGATCCTCCTCCGAGAGAGCCTTGGCATATGTTTCGACCTGTGGAGGGATTTTAAAAAACGTGGGGGAGAAAAAGGAGAGATTCGGTGAGCCATTGTTAACTTTATGAATGCGGTGCATTGTGTTGCTGATGATAAAGATGGTTCCTTCACATCACGGTGATGGTGAGCTGCAGGTAAGAGGAAACACACACCAACACAAATAAAGGGAGTGAAGTTCCATCTCCATCTGCCACAGGCATGTCATGTCCGTTGGGTGATAATCTGTAGATCCGCAGAAATAAGATGAGTTTCAGCTAAATACCTGATAACCCTGCTCCTTCAGGGCCGTAACGGCCGTCTGGTTGACATTCTCAAGCAACAGGATCTTGATGTTGGCAGTGTTGAAAGGCTTGAGATGCTTGGCCTTGGATGATCCACCGAACGAGCCCTGGCGCTCACGGCCAGAAGGAGTGGCAGCGGGTGTGGTGGAGCTGGTGCCAGGCTGTGCAGCCTGGGCAGGGGTCGAAGGAGTGTTGGTAACGTTGGAAGGCATGACTCGAGTCGGGTTGGAAGGCGTAGCGGGTCTGAGAACCGAGGTGGTAGGCGGAGGAGATGAAGGAGCAAACGAAGACATGGGGAAGGAGTAAACTTTTATATATCAAAAAGATCGAGAGCGTTAGTGAGACTGGTGAGTAGATGACGAAGGTGCAAGGGCCAGAGATAGTGCGACAAAAGAGGACAGGGTAACCTGGGGTATGGAGGTCGGTATATCCAATGAGTGGGAGCTGGCTGTTTGTCTTACTATAATAGTCTAGACTGTAGGCGAGAAACGAGGGTTGGCGATGGAGGCGGACAAAAAAAAACAAAACAGCGCAGTTTGTAAAGTGAGAATGAGATTTCAGATGCTGAATGTAGATGTAGATGAAGCAACAGTTAGGCGGAGGTTTTGCTCTGTATTCGCAGTGAGGGAGGGAAATTCGGTTGTGTCTGTTTCTTTTGTTGCCTGTCCTTCGCCCTTTTTTTTTTCTTATCTCTCCAACACCGAGAGACAGAAGCAGGATTACTCACTGCAAAATCAAACACCGACAGGCATTCCATTGAGGGCCTGTCCCTGTCTTGATTGATTTGCTTGTGATTTTCGCCCCCCGCTCTTTCCTCTAATGGTCAAGTGTGGGGTCAAAGGCTGCCATCGGGCTTTTCTTTTCAGTCTCTCTCCTCCCCTCTATTCTCGTATGAATGAATAAAGGGAGTGGAAGAAGGCCTTGTCCTGCGAGGCATGGATGATGTTGATCGTGTTGAAAAGATCAATTACGAAAGACTATCCATCTCTTTTTTTTTTAATTGTATACCACCCTTCACAATGATATGACAGCAAGGTCTGATCTCAGTGAGCTGTTGTTTGTCACAGTGTTTGGAGCCACACAACAGTCATGACTGTGCGTTCGCGCAAGGCTTTCTTTTTCTTTGGTTAGTCTCTCCTCCCCCTTGCTTCGGTGTATAAGCTATCCATGCGCAATCTGGTCAGAAAAGCGCAGAAAGGCAAGGCAAGAAGGCAATTACTTCACAGAAATCGTTCTTCAAGAGCATTCGAGAAGCAATAAGCCTCTGACGGCGTTCTCCTGGATAAGCTGTTTGTTCACATTCCAGCCTTCTCTTCGCATGTAGTATCTCTTCCTTCTCATGCATTCTTCGCTTCTCTCTAGCCACATACACACTTTTCTCCTGCCAACACATTATTTCTTGCTTTTATTCTTGCTCATCGTTGGCGCTCCTCTGGATCCCAAGGGGTGTTCATTTCTGTACCGTGCGTTTAGTTGGGCAACTCTGAGAATGGATTTGATTGGGCAGAGTGTGCGATAATGATCTTTTTTGTTTTCAGTTTCTACACCCAGTCAACCTGGCCGGTCACTTAATGGTGTCTCTTAGGTCCTCAAAAAAACGGCCGCTCTGAGAGATATCAGACCTCACCGACGTCTTAGGCCAAGGACAAGAAAGCTTCTATCCTCCTTCCATGTCTCTTGATATTCGAGGCAATGGTGTAAGAAACAGAACCATACGTTCTTGTCTAGGCTTTTAGACTTTTTGCTCAACATGGAGTTGTATGGTCTCATTTTTTTTCTGCTTCTAAGAAAGAAGGATGGGAAATAAAGGTCTGTGTACACGGTCTTTACATGTTTCCAATTCCGGGAGGGGCTTGAATGCGGGGGGAACGGAGGGTATTTTTTTTCGACTGTCTGATCACAATTCAGGTTTCTAAGCGTTTTTTTCGCTTCATCAACCCTTCCCTCTTCTCCATCCCTGCCTGAGTAAGAATGTGTGGAATTACTGCCCTCCTTCTCGCTGATCCGAACCTCATGGCCAGCCCTGAGCTGTTTGAGGGTTTAGGCATGCTGCAGCATCGTGGCCAGGCAAGTTATTGCAGAATTAGACTTTTTTGTTGCGAGCAAGGGCCAGTGTGCTTTCGAATACAATAGGAGTGACAATTGTATTCAGAGTGCTCCAGGACTCCGTTTCTTGGTGCACCACGGTTACTCAGATAGCTAACCTTCGTTTTGTTCTTTTCTCAACGCTCTTACCCCTTGTACTCTTCTTCCTTCCCGCCCTTTCTTCTCCCCTGCTCGATTTTTTTCGATCCAATTTATAGGATGCTGCCGGCATTGTTACTTGCGGCAACAAGGGTCGGTTGTACCAGTCCAAGGGCACTGGTATGGTCCGTGAGGTGTTTGATCAGCCCAAGCTGATGCAGCTCATCGGTAACATGGGTGTCGGTCATGGTAAGTAAAAGCTCTCGGGATGGAATTGTTGTGCAAAGTTGTATTCTTCCCACACACAAGAAAAAACATGGCATTATTCATTTTTCTCATGAAATCCCTCCGTCGAAATAATTGTCTAACCGATCTCTCTCGAAACTGCTCACCCCTTTCCCCACTTTATCATTTTCAATCCCAGTCCGCTATCCTACCGCCGGCACCCAATCTTCGTCTGAAGCTCAGCCCTTTTATGTGAACTCGCCCTATGGCATCGTCTTTGCACACGTATGTGGTATATCATCTCATCGACATTGAGTTTGTAAAAGCATTCGGAACCGCTCGCCGCTGGGAAAAGTTCATTAGCATGGAGAGTGGAGACGTCTACAGTCTGAGCAAACCTAACTAACCCTCATCTGTTTTTCCCCCCTTTTTTTTTTCTTTTGATTTCTTCTGGGCTATCCCGCTTTTGTCCACTTTTTCTTCGCGATTACCATTTCCTCTCTCTCTCTCTTCTATGGAACAATATCTATCTGTCCTTTGACAATATCTCTCTATCTACTCATCTCAGAATGGCAACCTTGTCAATGCTGACGAGCTCCGTGAATTTCTGGATCAGGATGCACACCGACACATCAACACAGATTCCGACTCGGAGCTGCTGTTGAACATTTTTGCCAACAACCTGCAAAAGACGGGCAAGTTCCGTATTAATGAAGAGGATATTTTCACAGCCATTAAGGGTATTTTCGAGGTCTGCCGTGGTGGATATGCCTGTGTTGCCATGATTGCTGGTATGTAGTGCAGCTCCTCGAAACAACAGAGGGCGATCACTCCTTGACGGGTGTAGATCGTCAATCCCCTACTCTACTTGTATTTGTAACAATAGTACAGGTTGTACTACGACACTCTCTAATTCACTAACTTTTTCATTCCCCTTTTTCTTAGGTTTTGGTATCATCGGCTTCCGTGATCCTCACGGCATTCGTCCCATTGGCTTTGCCAAGCGCCAGTCAGACAAGGGTACGGACTACATGTTCGCCTCGGAGAGTGTGGTGTGCGATGGCTGCAGCTTCACTGATTTTGAGGATCTTCGTCCTGGCGAGGCTGTGATTGTGACCAAGAAGCAAAAAGTCACACGACGCCAGTTGGTTGAGAACCCTGTGTTCACGCCTTGCATTTTCGAGTATGTATACTTCTCTCGTCCCGACTCGATTATTGATGGCATCTCCGTATACAAGTGCCGTCTGGCAATGGGTGAGGCTCTGGCCGACCAAGTGATCAAGAAGCTGGGTCCCGACCACGATATTGATGTCATTATCCCTGTGCCAGACACAAGTCGCGTGGCGGCTTTGCAGACGGCGTACAGACTCGACATCACATACCGCGAGGGTTTCATTAAGAACCGTTACATTGGCCGCACTTTCATCATGCCTGGTCAGGCGATGCGCAAGAAGACAGTCCGTCGCAAGTTTAACGCCATGTCGCTCGAGTTTGCGGGCAAGAATGTGCTGATTGTCGACGACTCGATTGTGCGTGGCACTACGTCCAAGGAGATTGTGCAGATGGCACGCGATGCCGGTGCTAAGAAGGTATATCTGGCGTCGTGTGCACCTGCGATCCGATACCCCAATGTCTATGGCATTGATATGCCTTCCCGTCATGAGCTGGTCGCCTATGGTAAGACTGAGGATGAGGTGGCGGCGTACATTGGAGCCGACAAGGTTATTTTCCAGGAGCTGGCTGGACTCAAGGCTTCGTGCGAAAAGTTCAACCCAGAAATCACTACCTGGGATGCTTCGGTCTTTGATGGTAAATACATCACTGGTGATGTTTCGGAAGCCTACCTCAAGCACCTGGAGACGTTGCGTGCCGATGGCAACAAGGGCAGCCTTGACGACCTTGCCAGCCCCGAGACTCTCGGCCTGCATAACTTTGCCTTGCACATGAAGTAAATAAATAATTTGGCAAAACAACTGTTAGGGTAGATTAAGCAGCCACGCGTCTTTCGTATTTTCATATTCCCCCTGACAACCTAAAGATGTATGAAGCCAGCAAGTGGCCACATTTTCGCATATTCTTCCTCTTTTTTTTTCTTTTCTTTTTTTTATAAAGTCTCACAAATGCTAATACTACTACAGTATGGTACAAAGCAATACGAATCCTTTCGTCCTCGTTATTAGTCGGCCATGATAAGGTTATCTGGTTTTTCTTTCCGGATCAGCTCAACAATGGCAGCTCGCGTCCGTTTCTCAAGCTTCTTTAACCGCGGCTCGATATCCCGTTTCAAATCCCAGTTGGGTTGCATTGGTGCCAAAGAGAATATATCCTATATATTTGAGAAACAAAAGACATGAGGTGTTAGTACCATCAGAAGGAGGTAATAAAGAAAAAATGACTTGCATTCTACTACACCATCAAACAATTCAGGACTACGGTTAAACATACCACATCCTGGGTTCGTTTCTTTTCCTCTTCCTGGATCACGGTCTCAACAACGCCTTCAGTCTGCTTCTCTACCGTGTCAACGCCCTCCGGTGCACGTGGAACAGCTGCCTTCACATCAGACTCTGCTTTCAGGTCTTCGTTAATTGGAGTGTAGTTGCGGAATGTTAAGCTAGATTGTACATCATGTTTGAAGTAAAAAACAAAAGGTACGGAGAAGTTAGAGTGGCAATACATGATCCGTATGACAACTACTCGCCTTACAATATCCACTCCATTTCCTCTGGCAATATATTTCAACACCTTCTTATTGACATTGATCCTACAGGACAGTATGTCTCAAGAACCTCTCTCCCTTCTCTTGATCGTATAAATGCACACCGATCGACAATTCAATGCGTTTTGGTTGCTGTTAATTACCTTGCTTTTGTGTCATCACCATTGGCAACAGACGCCAACTTCCTCTTTCTTAGCGCCTCGAGCCTTTCCTTGCGTTTCTTGCTAGCGTCCTCCATTCGTAGATTAGTCAATGTAAAGCTTGCAAAATGGCAGGATCATGTCCAACATGCCTCATCAGATGTGTGTCCACGTGACTACATAAGTTGGTGGCGCACACTTGCCGTGATACGATTTCTATGATATATACCTAAACACAGTTCTGGATAGGCGTAGCACCCTCGAGTTAGAACGGGTCACTGGAGGGGAGAATATGCGGAAGCTTCCAAAGAGATTCATCAAAGGTTGCCAGACTGAGCACATGTTGTGTCGAGCAGGAACAATACCTTGCCAACTCCAGCTACATCGTCTGGAGAAGCTTGGAATGGCTGTGACATTGTACTTGTATCCCCCCTCCATGCCTACGTATGTAGGTCTGCTCCTTTCACTTGTGGAGATGGTCATAATTGGAAAGTTTTATTCCTCTTTATCTCTTTGACCCCACGAAAACCCTTTCCGCATAATTTTATATAAACATTGGTAAACTTTAGTAGTACGCGAACTTTTGTGCAAACAACTTTTTCTGAGAAGCGTAGATGTCCTATGAGGACATAATGAAAATTCCTCCAGTTTCAATGAATCACGTCATGGATGTGGAAAAAGATCTAGTTTGCAAACGGAGACGGTGATAAAGATAATAGAGGAACATGGAGGATAGATACGATGCATTTTTTTTTCATCCTGGTGTGTTTTTGAGTCCGACAGTGCAAGCGCATGCACTATATGGAGAAGCTGCACAGCGGCCGAATTAAGGTGTAGCGATGGATGTTTGGTGGTGCAGAAGCTAGCATTGCCCGTGCCGTATCCAACGTCGTCTGTTGAAAGATTACTGCATATGAGAAAAGGACTACCAAATTGCGTCTTGGCGGATTGATGATTGTCTGCGGCAACAACGTCAAAGTGTCATACCGGATGAAAGGGTTGGTTAATGCGACAAAAGCACAGTGTTGCCTACTGAAAGTCGACCTGGTGTAAAACTGGAAGGCTTCAAGCAACAAAGAGAGGGGAATGGGTAGTCCATTATTCTCAAAACAAAAGATATTTGTGATACCATACCCCTTTGCATGCCTGGCGAAGAGGAAGGGAATACGTGACCACGATCAATCTCTCATCGCCATCTTGAAATCCATCATCTCGGGTCTCTCATTTATCGAATCATTTCTGTTTGGCACTCAGAAAACCATGAGCGACTTGTCTCAAGACACTAGCGTATGTATCAACTTGACTTGATGACACCAATATATTTGATGTCAACTTGTACACTAACACGACTATACAGCCAACTCTAATACTCAAGGAAAAGCTCGGTAAAGGATCATATGGCACAGTCTACAAAGGCAAATGGGCTCTGTTCATGGTAGCTGCGAAGAAGTTCCATATCTCTACCAACGAAGCGGCTCAAGTTGCAATTCAGAGAGAGATCAATGCCCTCGAGAAACTGTCGTATGAACATATCATCCGCTTTTATGGTATCATCTACCACGAGGGTCAACTTGTAATGCTGATAGAACTGGCCGAACAAGGGAGCCTAGCATCAGCAATACAAAAGGGTATCAAGGATTGGTCAACCAAAGAGCGGTTCGCACGCGAGATGTTGCTCGGCTTGGCCTTCATCCACACGAAGGGAGTACTTCATCTCGATCTCAAGAGTGAGAATGTACTCCTCTCACATTCGATGACAGTAAAACTGTGCGATTTTGGATGTGCAACCATCAAAACCACCAGTGCCACAAGGTCGACCGAGAGCCATAGAGGAACGGTCCGTTGGGCAGCTCCAGAAATCTTCGCCCTAAAACCGAAGTACTCCACCAAGTCTGATATATACTCACTTGGGATGGTGATGTGGGAAATGGCGGCTAATTGTACTACACCATTTAGACACCATCGTGACAACTCAATCATTATGTCACTCGTACTAGGAGGGACGCGTGAAGAGATTCCCGAAGAGACACCACCAGAGTACCGAGCTTGGATCGAACGATGCTGGGAAATGGATCCTTCCAAACGCCCCGAGGCGGGAGATTATTTCCAGGAAAAAGGAGGCGTAGAGGAAGAGACAAAGGAAACAGATAGAGATAGTCTTGATAATAGCAAGACGACAGAGGACCACGGAGCGACAAGATTTGTCACGTTCAGCTATGATGAATCATTCGCCATTTCATCGTATACGGATACAGAAGGCATCGGACGTGAAGCATCTAGTGGCAGGTCAATGTATACTATGCGTGACTCATCAGCACATAATGCATTGCCCAACGAAATTACAAGACACTCAGCTGTTGACCCAAGATCACAGTCTGTAAATAGTAATGGCGAACAATTTCAAGTCCAGCACCATGTCAGCAAAATTCATTTGAACAACCAAGAGATCAAGAAAGATAATCAAGAGGCTGATAGATCAACACAGAGCGGTTACATGGCATCGCAGGATAAAGCCGATGTCGTGCTTGTCACCAACCAAAGCGCAAAGCAGAACGATGCGGAAGTAACTGAATGGCGCACCAGGGCCGCTGAACAAGGTGATTCAGACGCACAATTTAATCTTGGATTGATGTACGAACATGGTCGAGGAGTTGAACAAAATGATGAGAAGGC
>JAAAIY010000206.1:0-35771 GCA_016098105.1 Actinomortierella wolfii
TAAAGTAGCAAGATAGCACTAGAGTCCACCTTTTGTAGTCTTTTCATTTTTTTTTCTGGAGTTCACGTGACAAAATTAAAAGAAAGATAAACACAGATAGAGTCCCCTTACTAGGAAGAATAATGGGTAGTATTACTGCTGTCTCTTTTCTTACGTCTTGGTAGAATATATAACCTCTCTGCTCCTCATACCTTTCATCCTCTCCACACACCAAGCCTTTGTCCTTGACTATCACCTTTTACCACTGATATCACATATTACTCCACTGTTCTGTCAAAGGTATCATCCGGGAACAATACTCACGCACATTCAATGGACACCACCAGTTTAAACTCTCTCAGACATTTCTAGCGTATCTCACTTTTGTCTCTTATTTGCGAAGGAGAATAATTAAAGTTTACTTGACTCATGCACTAGTGGACGTGCCAAGAGCTTTGCCTACATACCTGTGTGGTGTCATCCATTAGATGTTCAGTGTCAGGTTGCTATGTCAGTGTGTGGATCCTGGTGACCAAAGATTTATTCCATGGGTGAAAAGTGCTACCAAAGTTGTTGATCCATAAGACCGCTCCATTCCGTGTGTGTTAAAAGTTACTACTCTTATCATTAGGACGTTTATTTTTATCGTTACTGAGTCAACTGCCGATTCACACCACTATTCTCCCAATGAGAAACGATTGTACCTGTTTCATTTCTCTTCTTGGATTTTCTTTCTCAGTTATATATTATATTCCTGGTTGTGTGTTGCTTGCGAAGTTCATTCTTATGTATTGATGTATAACTGGACGTGTCGCCCATGCATCCATGTATCCTCCATGAATCTGATCTAGAAGGTGTGATGGACAGCGTGAGTGGTTTGGCTGAGTGGTTGGGTTATGTTTGGGAATATAATGGACTCCTCTTCAGAGAACACCGAGAAGCTGTATGGGTCAACCATGTGGTCCTATGCTTTCATTAGCGCTAGTAAGATATTCAAATAGAGTGTCCCGAGAAGTGAAATAGCTACAAATGTTTGGAGTCACATTCCTAAAGTGAAGTGAGGTTATGTAATGGAACGATAATTGTTATTGTTCCCAACTGTTGTCTCATTCAATTCTACTTGGTCTATGGGCTGCGGTTGAAATATGGTGAGGAGTGTTATTGGCTCTGTTGTTCATGAGAATTAAGAGATCAAATTGTCGACTGGTCCCGTCATATTGGCAATGTGTTGTTGTATTGAGCGCAGCTGCATGTCGTGAGTGAGTTGTTCCTGACTAAGCTGTTTGAAAACAGCCGCGGGGACCGTTGGAGGTTCGTAACCCATCTTTGGATTCTTAGGGTAATGGTTGAGGTATTCATGAGCGTCGTCATCCTCAGAGATGTCCGTGTAGAATGACAAAGAATCAGCTGGAAAAATTGGAGGATATCGCTCGGCTTCTTCTCTTGAAGGCGTGAATATTAGGACTGGAGACCGAAAGGTAATTTCAGGGTCTTTAGTTGTGAGATTATCGATTATGCGGGCCATATGGTCTAATTGCCTCTTCAAAGCCTTGATGTCCTTGTTTCTGTCAGACATTGGTGTAGTGATCAGATATGTTGTGGTGAGTAATCTGACGAATAAAGAATATATAAGTTAAAAGAACACTCTTCAAGATAGCACGATTTTTAATCTTGCTTTTATGGCTACTTAAAATAATAAGAGTAACACTCAATTCGGATATCGGGTATTTGGGCCTACCTGAGCAGGTAATGGCCCGAAGATATCATCTGTTGGGTTATGAGTGAACTCCTCTAAGTCAAAATCCAATAAGGGGGAAAGAAGAGCACAGAGACCAAAGGGACATCTGATATGAACCCATGAACGACATGGAGTGATGTGGAGGGGAAGCAGGGTCAAGGCTTGTGGGAATTGGGGAGAGGGAAGGAGCTATCATTGTAATTAGAAATACTGATAATTTTGTTATTCACTTTGATGGAAAATGCATAGGCTCGGTTCCATCCTGAGCGAAGACATTGCACTGTTTTCTCGCTGGCTCATTGAAATTTACTTAATGGATCATGGACCACCATATTTTTTCTAATAAACATTATTTCTCTCTTCAATAGTGCTAATTTCAAAGGCCGGTACTAATTGGGCGACAAGCGGTTCTGACAACTCCGAATACACCTCCACTGCAGCAGGCTGGTTGTTGTGTACACTGGAATTTGGTGTGATCTAATTCGCTGGTGGGTACGCAGTTAATACCAACTAAACCCTGCAAGTTTTTAGGTAGGTCGCCGATCAAATCTTTGGGAAGCAAGGATGGAAGCAAGGATGGAAGATGAAGATAATCACAGCAATATTGATTCAATGGCATGCAGGGGCCGTTTGTTTGAGCAAAAGCCATTGGTGCCAGTAAGGCAACCAAGACGGATAAAAGAGTAGCGGTTCTCATTCCACTCTATGTAGAACAATGAAGCAGAGATAATTAGCAATTTTTCGGTATGGAAGCTGTGAAAACGAAGGACCTACGAACAAGAGACAAACCGCAATCGTACCTGTTTGATTGAGAATATGGAAACAATACTACGCAAGATGGAGTAGGTGGAAACCTCGAGGAGTCTTGGTTGAAATTTTTAGTTTGCTAGTTCTGAAGACATGCCTCTTTATATGTATAGTCTCCTGAGCTTTCGCACTTGCTCTACGGGTGATGAATTTCGAGCAGTATGCATCCAATTCTAAGGAGATCAACATGAACTCCAGGGGGAGAAAGAGGAGTCTAAGATAGGAACGGTATCAGGGGATCAGAGGACAGAAATACACAAAGGGGTTAACGACACAAAGACAAAAATGGCCAGAATCAGCGGACAGAAGAGAACCTTGCCAGTTCTGGATGCATTACGCGGGAAGGACATAAACTGACTTGAGGCAGCCAAGTGATCATAACGCGTTGCTTTTTGACCCTTTGATATCATCCTTCCTATCGTACTGTACTCAAACAGAATTCAGTAGAGGCTGCATGTATAAGGCAGTGAACGAATGGGTGAAAGATACCGAGGAAATTGTTGAGGGTAAGATCACCAAAAGATGAAGAGAAGAGACGTGCTTATTCTTTACTAGTCCGCAATTAAAAGGGATAGGAAACCAGTCTAGCAGAAGCTATCACTCGCAACGAGCTTTATATTTCTGTATGACAGAACCTTCGGGTCCTATACACTTGGCGAGATGGGAGAAAAACAGCCTTACTCTTCAAGCAATGTCGAGAAAGATGTTGGAAAGATATTGCACTACACGATCAAGGGATAGGTAGTGCAAGAAAAAATTAGGGGTAACTGGAAATTTCGTGATCCATTGGACCGCGGTTGACAAGGAAAACAATGAACAGTCATGGGGATAGCAGGCTTGCAGAAGCAGACTGTTCAGAGCAACCTTACTTTCCTGTCCTTTTACGTTTGTTCTCTCTGCAAATGCAAGGGGTCAAGCGGGAATGTACATTGGAGGAATTTTTGTTGCAAATTTCGAGTACCTGTTTGTTGATTTTCCGCAGAAATCCCTCCTCGCTTATTGTCGCATTTGTGCGTTGCTAACAGCAAAGATTCCTGAGATGGCTATACCTCATTACCGTCCTCTTTACTTCCTACAAGCGACAAAGCCTAAGAGAATAGATATTCTTTTATGGGATATTTCCTTCTTGCTCTTCACCCTTTCTTTTCTTTTTTTTGCAGTCTTTACTTAGAGAATATTCTATTTCAGCCGAAAGTTTCAATAAGCTACGAGCAATGTGCCCGTCAGTTAACCGACGTGCAAGCTGCTCCTTTTTTTTGCAACTACCTTTTTTGTTTAAGGATGACGAACATTCTTCCCTCTCCTTAGGAGAAATTTTATTAACTATAGTAATGCAGTATATTGTGTCCTCGCTGGCCTCACTGAGTGCATTGCTCGCATCCACGCGTCTCGTGTCCAAGCTCACCACAGTCCTGATATCCACCATCAGATCAAAATAAGTACCGTGAGTGAACTGGATGTATTTTTCTCAGAGTTCAGCTCAGATTAAAAGTTTTAGATTAACCTACCTCGGGCAATGACGGCGTTGATGGTCAACTTGTCTGCAGTTGATACAATTGTTCTTTGGTGCATGAGTAATCGGTATGGAGATGTTCTTACGGTGGCATCGCTGATGGCCAACTTCTTTACAAAAGGTGCACTTATAACTTGATGCAGGTGTAGGCGTAGGCGTTGCTAGATGTCCTTACAACAGCCTAACTTCCCCGTAATTACTGCAATGATTCGTTTTTATAATTGTCGACGGTGTTATCTTAATCATTCTGTTTGCAAAGACGGTTGATAACCACTTTTGGCTGATCGAGAAATTAATAACCATTTTTTCTACACGCAGAATGGACCAATGAGCTAACCGTTACAAAATAAAAGATCAAATTCAGCTATATTTACATGCGGGCACTGCCTGCTTCGAGTTGGATGACTAGCTGGTTGCATACCATATATGTGATGTGTACTTTTTGATTCACCAATGGTGGAGTAGGACTAAGAGGCGGCGATGGTGTCGGGACGTACTCTGATGTTGTACCATCTGTTGAATCGCTGGAGATGCTTTCATCTCTGTCGCCCCCATCTTCATCGCTAGAGCTAAGAAAAAGTGGGTGATTAAGCTCTATGTGCTCCAGACGAATTACATGAAGTCAATACTGAGAAGTGAGCCTTTTCATTCAATGTCACTATATTGTGACCTTTCTCCCATGATTCCTGTTCTGTTGCTCTCGTCTACTGTTCCTCGTAATACAGGGTATGCATCTGGCGTACACTCCTGTTGGAGCTTCGACATCTGCATACGGAACAAGCCTTCAAATTGCAAGAAGAGTGACCCGATGCACTGTTGGAAACCATTTTGACCTTAAGATGCTTGGCTGGAGTCGTCTGCATTATGTGGCGGTCGAGGTGCACATTCGGCGTTCTGTGGAAGTTCCTTCTCCGGCTGCTGGCACTGAGATGAGTCACCTTCGTCTGGTTGATGAGAACTACGTCCACCGACTGAAGCCATTTCCTTTTGCTACTCTACCTCCCGATGCTGCAGAGTCTGTTCATTCTCCTCTGCGTCAATTATCCTCCGTTGTTCGTCTGTCAGCTCCCAATCGAGAATTTTGAATTTGAACACCGAGTTATACATCTCAGTCTCGTCAAACGCTTTCACCGAACTACTTATACGGCCGCGCTGGTAGTTCTTGTCACTGAAGATAGGGGCTCCGGTTGCCCTCTGCAGGGACAACTGGGATAAATGGAAGTTCAGGAAAGAGTCATGACGCGTCGAATACCGGCGGGGATATATCAATCATTGCTGGGTTGCCCTTGGATGCTCCAGGTAGGATCGAAACTAAAGGCAAGGTTAGTTGTGGTGGTGAGAGTGAGGAGAGAGGGGAAAAGGGAGGGGGTGAGGAAGGCAGAACTTTTCGACTCTTTCCTTTATTGATCGAGGATGTGGACGGGGTTGAGCATATGCTTTCTGTCTCTTGTTCTGTTGTTGTGCTGCTCTGGCCTGAGCAGAGACTCTTGACTCTGTGTGCGTGCTTGTACTGCAATATACGCTGCCCTTACTTGCCGAATGAGAAGCGAGCACTACAGCCTTTTGTTTTTTTGGAGCCTCTAGTGCCTTGGGAAGGAGGGGGGCGGAACATGGGTACAGTCAAACCCCTCTATAACGATACCATTGGGACCAGCGGTTGAATATCGTATAGCATGCATAGACGAAGCATGGAATGAAATCACTGAAGTGCGCCGTATCAAAGTCTCACCATAAACATTTTTCTCTCACTGCGTGTACCACCATGCTGACAATCCCATAAACATGCCATGTTATCCCTGTGCCAAAGTGCCTAAAGACAGCCATTGAATTGGCACTGAGACGAACTTTAAAGATAGATCAGGGGTGTGATTGGGATATCAATACATCACCTTTTAATACAAAAATGGATAATGTGGTCTTGTAGAATGTTCTTGGTAGTGAAGTTTGTGGTCCTCCTCCCATTGGATATCTCCTTTTTCGTACTCTTTGTTGTCGGTATTGTCCACTTTATTCATCTTTTTCTCCGCACAGTCGATTACGGTGTGGCCGATGCAGTGGCAATGGTGATTCCAGATGTTAATCAACTTCGAGTGGTTGCTGCTGAATCAGCCTCTTCTTTGATAGAAGGGATCTAAAGGGCATTCCTTCCAGAGTGACAGTACCAAATGGTCACCGTGACCGTTCCTTGGATTTCGCAAGTCTTCATGTTCGTGAACAGGTACTTGTTCGTCTTTTGAGAATAAGATGCCAGCAAGATTGGCTCTCGGATGACCTACAATTTTGGAAAACAAGGCGATATTCCACTTCGACCTTTTGGGTAATACCATATTCTGACAAAGTCCTTTGAAGACCTTGGATACAAACACTCGGCCCTCGGCGTACTGAGGTACATCTGTCATTGTGCACATGAGTACGGCGCATATAGGCATAATCACTATGTAGTGCAATCGGAGGATGTATGTTGAATGCTGCTCAAGGTAATCTATGTTGTCCGAGCGTATTGTCTGGTTCCGTAGTGCCATGGCGTTACTTTCCATGTTACTAAAATGAGCCTCATTACTGGCATGTTGTACGGGAGATATATGTTGCTGTGAATCTGTTCGGCCGAAAGATGCCTTCCTCTAGCCAGAATGCTGAACGGATTGAGTTGGCCAGGTTCATGAAAATGAAATCCCTTTGACAGGGAAATTCTTGGTAAGCCACCGTCACTGCTTGCTGTCTTGTAACCAGGAGCCGCTTGGACATTTCTCTTCATCGGGACGGATAGACCTACCTCGTACTCTTTGACGACCATCTTGAGTGCTCAGGCTCAGATAGAATGAGAGTAAGGTCGGAGAATCGGAGAAATGGGAGAGATGAAAGTGGAGAAGCTCATGCGATGAAACACAAAGCATTGTTGGCGACCAGTAAAAGGTGATACAGGAGAATAAGCTTATTTCGGAGAACAAAATTTGCCACTTGGTTTGCTTATTTATACTCGTTCGACAAGCGATCCTTCCTTTCACTAATGCTTTCCCTTTATCCTTGACACTAATACTGCAATATCCCTCTTCCTCACACTTCCTTCTATACACCACCCCAATCTCCCAGCTGCATATCAATATTATGTCTAACCTACCTTTGGAATGTATTGTCAAGGTGATTGAGTGGATCGATAGTCCTCAAGACTTGTTCAACCTCCTCACTGTCAGTAAGGATGTCTTCCTCATTGCCGCCCGTCGCCTTTACCGTGACCCCATCAAGAGCCTTGTCAACCTAGATGATGACAATACCCACAAGTTACTCCGGCTTCTCCTGTCTCTGTCTCCTGCCAGTGGTGAGGATATCGATACCATACGCCAATCCATCAACTTGCCCCCTGCTGGTACACCACTCAATCCTCAGCCTATGATAGACTACCTCTCTCTGGTCAAGGTGATTCGTTGGAGAGAGCGAGACTTCAATGAGTACGGCGATTCTTGGTTATCAGACAAGCTCAACTGTGGGGACTTGGATATACATCCACCTTTGACATGGGCTTTTGTTGGTCACAGACTGGACGTGGTTGAAGAGCTTGAGATTGAAGCTGAAGGTCGTGAACTATACCTCAACAATGCTGCCAGAATGATCCACTTGCGTAAGATATGGGTCCGCCTTGACAAGGAGTATGATCTCATGGCCATGTATGACTTTGCCGAGGCAATGATAAAGGCAATTCAACGGCATCATGGACCTTATCAACTCTAATAATGTCACATGATTCCCCACCCTCTTGAACAGGGTAAGTCCTTCCAATTTGTCTTTCTCGCACCTTGCAATATGCCTCTAACCATTACAAAGCTACTTTAAGCTTCCTCAAATATATGGTCCAACAAATGTATTTCTTACCATCCTACTTTATGGATTTGAAAATGTAAACGCCTTTAGTTCATGGTTTTAGGTATATTAACAGGCGTACTCGACTTCAATTTTGGTGAGTATGATCTCAGTGGCGCACAAAGAGTTCTTTCACGTCTTCCGCCACCAAAACACTACCTCGCACTTCCACGGCCCGATGGATCGATTGTTTCGTTGGACCAACTCTTTGACCCTTATGTGGCAACAATCATGCGTGTGGAACCTATGGCGTATCGCCTCACATGGAACACCTTGATGAAGGTGTATGCAGGCCAGTCTTGTGGTCAAATATTACAGCAATTTCGAGGCATGACTTACCTCCGGATTATTCCTGAGGTAGCCAATGGCAATGACGAAAATCTCTTGTCCTGGGCGGCGTATGAGGTTGAGCACTATCACCGACGAAGTGGTAATCAACTGGCTCCTTTAGTTCCATTGGAGACACTACAGGTTGAATATGAACCTCATTTTATTTTCGCTGGAGATCGAAGAACTGTCGTACCCAAATGGAAGATCCTTCAGGATGGCCTCCTGGGATTCTCAAGTAGCCTGAATAGCCTACAGGTATTTTATCCTCGATCGGACGATGGGATGGTGGATCGTGTATTCACCATCCCTCGAATAATGCACAAACTCAAGTCTCTGGGATTATACGGGATAGCCATCGATCTCTCGGTCTGGGAACTAGCACCCAACATTGAGAATCTGGACATCGGATTCCCTCACCATCCGTTAACATTTGGTTCTGCTGATCTCAGCGGATCTCAGGACGATCAGAACATAGGAGAGACATTGCAATCACCACTGTCAGGCAACGATACCATCCCAACAACAACGACGGCCGAACAGCAATATCAACGACAATTACCCGAGATCTGGTTTCACTGCCCAAAACTGACTCGTTTGAAGTTGGTCAACCAAGCAATCAATCTCTTCGACCCAAGCTGCGTTCGCTCCTCACCTAATCTTCAACATCTGGAGCTACAGAGCACAAGAGCGGTGGACCATGAACACGCACGTGAAGCTCGAACTTTGCGCTACTCAACACGCTGGACTTGGGATTGGTCCTTCTCACTGCTACACACTCTCACGCCGTACGGCGACCTTCACGAGTTTAGGTTCAGTATGGCTATTTTGCGCTCATGCCCAGCTCTCAAATCGATGGACCTCCACCACCGTGGTACAAACGACCGCTTTCCTCTCCGTGCTAGAGAAATACTTGGTGGTCCCTTAGACAAAAATACCAACCAGGTGCAACCATTCACCCATAGTAATCTCAAAAGTATCACTCTCAACGGAATTTGGGATTTTGAGCGCGATGAACTAGCCTGTCTACTACAAGTGCTGCCAGGTCTCACGGATATAGTGCTTGGATCTGTCTACTTCGATGAAGGCTTTGGCGATCGGGATTTGATCGAGATCACAAAGATCCACCCTGCATTGCTGAACGTGGCCACTGGCATGGCGCTCACTACGGAACCACTATCGGCACTGGGACTATCGCCACACACACCGCAGTGGCGTCGTAAGGGAGCATACACTGTATGCACAAACAGTAGGATACCTAAGGAACGGAACAGTATCATTTATACATTCAGTAGCATGATGAATTACAAATTGCGTTTGTCGTAACGGTAAACAGATGTGTCACAAACTGGCTATGGAGAGAAGTACAAATTTTGAGAGATCCATATACGTCGTAAAATGAAAACAGAACCATGTGTTCATAGCCTGTCTCTTGGGAAAGGATCGCTGATAACGGTTGTTTGATATAACGAGATGGGGGGTCAGTCTGATTCTTCTCAGCCCTGTTCCCTCCATGGATATGGATTCATGGATGGCATTGCCACTGTCTCATCTCTTATACCCTAGTGCTGTATGACCCCTCCACTCTTCATACCTTCCGTCCTTTTCCACACATACCAATTGTTCATCGTTTTTCTCTTACCCTATACCACCATTGTCACATCTTACTCCTACTCACTCCGTGTATCGTCTGTGAGCAACACTACACTCATTCAGTGGTACATCGCTAAATGCTAACGGCTCCAGAACGTTTACATATATATGCATCTCTTCGCCTCCGGTTCGCAGAGTACATATCTATTAGCCAGCCAGATTGTTACAACTCCAGTCCGAATTGTGGATCCCTAAGACTATTGCATCTGTCAACTGCTTTGACATGAACATCCAAACTTTGTTCAAGTCACACTGATTGTAACAACTCCATTGATAAAAAAAATTGCACCCAACCGATACCACTCACAATACTGTAACTCATAAAACATCATCAATAACATCATAGTCAAAAAACTGTTATAAGCATTGCATCAAATGGATATTTGTTGTCATATTGTCCCATTTTTGGGGTTTACTCTCTTGCACCTGCACTCTTTCATCGAGCCTTCTGGTGCCAATCAGACTTCTGTGAGTTCATTTGTACCCATTTTTTTTGTCTTCAGACTTGAATTGGACACGATATTGATGAGAAAACTGGTGGTTTTTTTTTAAAAAAAAAAAGGAAACTTGGTACATAGTGAAGATAACGGTATATGTTGTAGTAGCCCGTTACATAATAATAGAGGCATTGATTTCTTTAGGATTGAAATGGGAATGGGCGTACCCATTCTGAAGCATGGAAAGATGTTAAAGTTGAGATGCGAATATTCTCTAACATGACAACAGTTGTATCATCCACACTCATCCTTAAACAACTGCCATCTTTTATTTGTTCCTCTGTTTTTATGTGTCGCCTCCTCCCTCTCCATGCGCTTGTATCTTAACCTTCGTATCCCAGGTACATCCTATATCTCCGTTTTCTACAATCTGGATCGTCAAATTTCTGTATTGTTCATCACATTTGTTTTTTCTATTCTTACTATGGTAACAAAGGCATTTCATTAGGTTGACTTGCAGATGTCAAACAAAAAGTAGAAAAGAGCAAAAAATCTCAGCCTACTCGTTGAAGTAAACAAGAATGGGTATAAGTGCGCCTAATTAACTAGAAAATCAATGGGATGAAAACATGTCTGTTTACTATACAAAAGTGCAGTGAGACAAGAGAATCATGTCAGTATGGATATCATATCATCTATACCTATCGAAGCATTAAAAACCTTTTCAATTTTCACTGTCCAGATTTTTTGCAAATCTCGAAGATCTTGGAGAGATGGGTGTAATTATGCTGGTCGGGAATTGATGATTTACAAAAAAAATGAGATCGAAGCTCCTGAACGAACTCGACAAATCACCAACAACGCCACAAGTGTCAGCGGACTATGGAGAACGATGGCAGCTAGACCTCTCAAGATGGAACACCAAGAAACTGTTTCACTCAAACTTTTTCCCATTCGTGCTCAATGGGTCACGAAATTGAAGAGTTCTGTGAAAGTGGTTAAAGAATTACATTGAAAGAATGGAAGGGAAATGGACAGGAATATGCGTAGTAGATAAAGCGAATGGTTACTTTGCTTAGTTTTTCTATCTTTGTGATTAGAAGTGGTCGAAGGAGCTCATCGTTGCCTTCGCCGAGTCTATTAGTAACAAAAATGGAGTAAAAAAAAATTGAATGAAGAATGGGGTTCCCTTTGGCTATTTTACAATGAGTGGCCGTGGGCCAAAAAGAGCTCATCTTGATCGTCTCGACAATAGTCCTCTCGAACGGAATGAGGGTAAAGCGCCTTCTCAATGTCGCCCCACCACGTTTGTCCATACTTCTCATACCATGCGACTAGAATAGGATAAATAAAATGGGGGAAAAATGGATGGTTAAACAGATGATAAAATAGTTCATGGAGCTCACAAAAAATTGTAAAACATTTCCAAGCCTAAATTTTTTCTTCAACCATCTAGAGGAAAACTTACTTGTCTTCTCAATACCCTCTTCAAAACTGATCCGCGGTGCCCACCCAAGTTGCTGAATCTTGGTCGAGTCGACATCGTACCGTTTGTCATTGAATGCTCGATCTTCAACAAAGACAATACGCTCGTCCAGATACGACTCGTAGGACGTAGATGATGCTGTGCCATTTGCCTGTCCAGCATCTGCTATATGATTGTTGATGGATGTGCTAATCCCATTGGCGTTTTCATTGCACGTCCCCTTTTCTTCCTTCCGCTGCTGCTTCTGCTGTTCTTGTTGTTGTTGCTGTTGCTGCTGTGCAGATGACGGTGATGGTATCTTATCTGCACACAATTTAGGATGATTCTCTCGACCACCTTCGACCAAAAATCCGTTCCGTTTCCGCTTGCCATGGACTAACCGCTTGATCAATAGACGTGCCATGTCAATGTTGGTGATCTCGTGCCCACAACCAATGTTGTACACTTGTCCGATAACGCCTTTGTGAAGGACAATGTCGATTGCGTTTGCCACATCTGCCACATACAGGTATTTCCTCGCATGTTGCCCCGATCCGTGAATGTAACTAGTGTGATCCAATTGGAACCAAAATAAATACAAAAATAGAAAAAAGTGAGCTTGATGTTAATGATCCTAGATGGAGAATTATTCTATACTATCCTGCATATTCGCATAGCACGAATACTCAAGGACATTCCGCACAAATATATAAAAGAACCGAGAAAAAGCACATACCAATTGCCTCCCCTGAGCAGACTGATGATGAATTTAGGACAAATCTTCTCTGGATACTGAAAGGGGCCATAGATGTTATTACTCCTTGTAATGATGATAGGGATGTTGAACGACTTGTAGTACGCATGAACCATGCACTCTGCCGCCGCTTTGGTTGCTGAGTATGGGTTGCTGGGTGCCAATAATGCGTCTTCTTTGCATGGAGGCTATAGAGAGACAGATGAAAATCGTAAACATCACAACGTATGTCATTAAGATGTCAGTAAGCAGTAGCACACCATTTTTCTCTTTCCCTTAACCGCCTCTTTGGCATTTGCCACAACTCTACGAGCCCTCAAAGATGCCTCTGTATCGACTTTTTTTACCTTGCCCTGTTCAATTTCGCCGTAAACTTCATCAGTCGATATGTAAATAAATCGCTTGATCTTCGACCGTGATCCTGAAAGTGATACTGATCGTGGTCGCGGTGCAAAATTTGCCGTAACGCCGTTCATTTTTGCCGATGCGGCTGATGTTGCTGATGTAGTTGTCTCGTTCACATGATCCCCGTTACAGAGAGGATCAGTTACTGGTACGAATGAACAAGGCTGTGCTGCTGTTGCTGTTGCTCCTGCTGCTATTGTTGTTGAGGCTGTTGTTGTTGTTCCTGCTGCTGCTATTGTTGTAGAGGTTGTGGATGTAGAAGAAGATACAGGCGATGGCGTAGTCTCAACAAATGAGTGGGCGGCTTCAAGCAAGACATGAGTGCCAAGGACATTGTTCTTTGTAAACTCTATGGACTCGCCAAAGGATTTGTCGACGTGGGTTTGAGCGGCAAGATGCAGAATGGTGTCGATCTCATGCTGACGAAGCAACGAGCGCACAAAGCTCAAGTCGGTGATATCTCCACGGACAAAGCGAAAGTTTTTGTATCCAACAAGTGGTGCCAGGTTTGAGAGCGAGCTGCAATAGTCGAGCTTGTCCAACACAACCACATTGTACTCGGGATAGTTGATGACTAGCTTCTTTGCTAGGAACGATCCACTAAGGGTAAAAAAAAAAAGAAGAGATCACAATGGAATCAAAAAAGATATAAGGGTTTAATGGCTATCCAGCATTACCTTACCATTTCCATGCACCACAAAAAAAATAGGGTTGTCATGTCTCTGTATTTTTTTTCTTCCCTCCTTCCCTCGCACCCTACCTTACCCCCCGCATTGCCTTTTGTCCTTCCCTCCTCTTTTTTTTTCCTTGTTGTATTTTGCGACCATGCAACACAGACACAAGACTCATTCATACATGGAAGATGGAGTTCTATTTTTAAAAGTCCCCTGACTTACGTGAATCCTGCTCCACCAGTGAGGAGAATGTTTTTGATGGACTTTGATGGTTCATCCACCACTCGCTCATAGAGGTCCTGAAGGTAATGTTCCTTGACATCGCCTTGCTCGCGAGTCATGGTGATTATGTGGGATGAAGGAAAACACAGCAGAGAAACAGAGACGATGAATGAATGAGACAAAAAAAGAAAAAGAGAGCGGGGAGAAGAGGGGGGGATGAGCATTTAAAAGGGTCACACACCGAGCACAAAAAAAAAGTGGTGACTGGGTTTCATTTCCCTCGTTGCCTGAAAGAGCCACGCTCTGTGCTAACCATCCAATCTCCTTGCAGATCAAAAATGCCGTTGCTTTGATTTGTTTGTTACTTATTGCAATTACGAAAAGTCAAAGAACAGACAAAAATGCTCGCACGCTTTCTACAGCCGTAGATCGAATAAACAATACAAAATTACACGCTCTGTCCAGCTAATTTATTATCAACAAAAGATTCTGCAACATATGCTTTTTTTTTCTTCGTCTTCTTCTTCCATCTTGTCGTTCTCCTTAAACTTCTTTCGCCTTGTACAGCGCAAGGTATGCGATATGGAAATCTCCACCGCCGTCCAGCTTAAGAATGTCATCCTTCTTGACTGGCGACACCTTGTCGTCGTCGTACTTGTACCACTCCTCCGATGAACCTTTGCGTGTCCATCCAATGTAATGTCCCGAATCTGCAGATCGGCCCACATGCGTCAACACTGCGTGCAGCTCATACTGGCCAGATGGGTTGCATCCAACATCCTTCACCAGCTCTGCATCAAGCGAGGCTCGATACTCCTCGCGAGCCTTCTCTACTGCCAAGGCTTCCTCTGATTTGTTGCCATCATCGTCCGTCTCCATCTTGCCTGCCTCCTTATCCAGGCGCTCTCGTCGCTTCAGCGCCGTCAGTGCATTGTCGAGCTCACGCAACTTGGCCTTTGGTGCTGACAACTTGGCCTGCAATTCTTCTGTGCAGAACTGTGATGCATCCAACTCAAACGGGAACTTGACCTTGCGCAGAATCTTGGCTTTCACCTGTTCGGCCGCCTTCCAGTAGAATCGCACAAAGCTCACTGTCAGGTACGTTGGCAGGCGGGACACCCGCTGAGATTTGGTGTATGTTGCCATACGGTCCAATGTTGGCGAGTTCTTTTCAATTTTTTGGTCCAGTGACAAGAGAATACCGTTTTGCATAAAGTTGACATCTGACAAAAAAAAGGGAAAAGAAAAAAATTGTTAGGTGTTACATCACGATACTGAACAACACATAGCATAGACATTGATCTTAATCAATAGCCATGCTGCCAAAAATACAGCATCCTCCATCCTTACTTTGATCAATGTGGCAGTCAAGCTTGGTAAAAGGCTCCTTTGTGACAATGGGCGCTTCCTCTGCAGACTCGTCACACTTTAGTCTAATTGACAGGAGAGATTTCACGGTGTGAGGAACGCATTAGTACCATGTTGTACGAATCCAGAAACTCCTAAGGGACGTGCACCAAATGTCAACTTTAGCACCTACGTTGTCGTAAACTCTCCCTGCATGTACTGCACGACGACGTTCTGCTGACCCTCTTCATGAGGAGGGAGTTTGGAGCGCAAAGTCGAGATCAGTTGACCCCAGCATTCTTCTGCATCCTGTTGCATCCACATGCCATCACGACCACGCTGCGAAAACTGAGGGAAGGCTTGACGGAGATACTAGAACAAAAAAAGATGTGGATATTGTTTCATGGTAGAGCACAGGTCAGCGAAAAAGTTCTGTAAGACGTAGTAACATGAATGAAGAGTTTAACAAAGTACTAGCGTTGAGCGAGATTTTGTTAGCTTACGTTCAGGAATGCAGCAGGCATGACACCCTGACCAGCAGCGTTCAGCTGGCGGTACAGATCACGCAAGGAAGCCGTCATATTGCTACCAGCGTCCAAGTTGTTGGTTGTTCCAGTATATTTTTGCAGATCCTGGACTAGTTCAGGGACGACTCTCAGACATTGCAGAGTGGCATTCTAACCAAACAAAACAAAGAAGATGAAATGTGAGAATCTTCCCAGTAAAATATAAAAAAGGCTCCTCATTCCGTAAACCAGGATCTGCACTATTGCATACCATATAACAGGTATTGCCAAGATTCACCAGTCCAGCAGGGATGTCCATCTAGAAGAATGATTTTGGAAGAAAAAAAGTCGAGTTCAATATGGATCCGTCCAAAGAGATTGTCCGCATGAACGACGCTTCACGGTGTTAATGTCACACTAATGCCCTTACGGCCTTGTTGAGTGTAGCCTCTGTCATATCTTCCGCAAAGATAATCTTCTTTTCAGGAGCCTTGGGCAGCTCGCCTGCAGTACCCATCATCTAATATTTCATATGATGGAGGAGAAATCATCGCCCATTGATGTTAGTCATGCCCTGCTCAAACAGTAGCTCTCGTACTGTCCATACTCCAATCGTTTCAAAAGCACCATGAACTTGCCATGAATGAGTGTCCCTAAGATCAGCAATAGAATGAAGGTAATCGAGTAACAACGACGTGTACCAGAGTTAGAACAATGATCTCTAGAGTTGTACATAACACGAGCTTCAAAAAAAGATCTCTCATAGACATGAACTATTAAGTTTTACTTACAGCTTTGATGCCAAGTTTGCTCATGTCGGTATCATCCTATAATACATCATTACGTAGCCCACCACATGGATCAGATCATTTTTTCCGGAAAGTTAAAAAAAAACTGCGTGAAAAAGTCGATCGCGTTTTCATATCGCTCTACTCCTTTTTTTTTCTTGACCACTCTACCTTGAGCATGCCACCTTTGACGAAAATCTTCTGTCTTTCGGGATCGACGCCTGTGAGTGCAAAGAGCTGTGCCTTGAAAGTCAGGCCAGGCTCGCTCAGGTCCAATTCAATGTCGTCAAACTTCTTGCCATTCCATTTGACGTTGACTAACATTTCACCCAAATGACAAGAATGTTGTTTTTTGTTTTTTTGGAGGTGAGTAAGGGTATGCCATCTTAAGGTTGGTCTGAAAGAAACGACATATCTGCTGGGTTCTGTACCTTTGATAGTGTTTGCGGGAGGCATGGTGAAGAAAAGTGAAAGAGATGCAGAATGCAAGGCAATGACGCGTCCGTTCCCTTTGACCTTGGTAGCCAGCAGTTTCTGGACCTGAACTGGATGTGACACAGGGGTATTAGGTATCATCCGTTTCTCCTCCCGCGCCACCAACAAGAAAAAAACCTTGAGAGAGGAGGGGGCCTACTTCCTACAGAACTGCGGATTCAAAAAAAAAGACTTGGCGAAGTATCATTGGGAGATGTCTGAGTACACTTGGAAGCATATCCCCACCAAGAATATTTTGTCATGGCTTTTAACCATATAGTGTAACTAGCTGGCCTCCTTTCAGCTCTTAACACTACTCAGCCAACACATCCTAACCGACAGAGACAACAAGGCCAATTCAAGAAAACATACACAAAAAAATTTGAGCCTAAGAATTATAGATGCAAAAACTCTCTTTGGTGGATAGGCCACACAGCATATATTGTATTTCTCGAGATGCATCATAGATTATCAAGAAATGGTCAACAAACTGTTGAAGGAATATATTTTGCATAATTCGATGATGAACTGAGCAAAAAAAAATCTCATGTCTAAACAGACCCTGAAAAAATGTGGCCCATGGATATTACTCCTGACTATGATATGAAAGAGAAAAAAAATATTACACCAATTCATATATGCTTACTCGGTAATTGCTCTCACACACAAGGTTGTGTAAAACCCTTGAAACATCATCCCCATTGCCGACACCTCGACTACGACTTGATGTCATTGCGATCTTTTGTCGGTGTTTTCTTTTTTTGTTTCTTTCAAGACATTTAACAAGGTCTCAAAAAAAATGAACGAATGCTGGATGTTCTGAATTAGAAGATGGCGGAGTGCACAGACGCCTTCTCACAATTTTTCTCATTTTTCTCGGGGAAAGTGATTGTGTCTAATGATTAAAGAGCATAAAAACTCTTGTGCGACACGTATTTTTCACATATAAAGACCAAGGGAAATTGATTTCTAAGGGGGCCGTTCATTCCTGTTAGTCAGTTATTGTCAACTTTGCAATAGAAGTGTGTTTCCGCTGAAACAGCCCAGCAAAGAGAGACAGAGAGAAAGGGTGCAATTGCGGAGAAGAGGAGAATAAAAAGGAGACAAAAAAGACTTGGAACTTTTCCACCGAGCATATGTTTACCAAGAAATGAAGTACGGGAGAATGTTAGAGATAGAGCAAGGGAGGGGAGAAAGCGGAAGACAAATAGGGAGGCACACACACACAAAAAACGAAGAATGTCTATACCCCTGATATGGCACGACAGGAAAAGCATATGGATCAAACGGATCCAGTCACCCAGACATCAAAAATAACCATCCAGGAACAGGAACATGCCTACGATGGTGTGTCTTTTTTTGGGTGATCACGCACTTCCTTGTTCCCCTCCCCTCATCTCCCTCGAAACCTCGTTTAGTGTAGGAGCACAGCACATGAGTCGGTTCCTGTCTCTCGGAAATCACAATCTTGATCTGCGGCCCTTATCACCCAACGGATGCGGATGCCCATACTCTGCTATTTTCGCACTACCCTGTTCCCCTGCTTTATCCTTTTTTTTTAGTGGACTTCAACTGTCACGAAGCAGATGTGGTGCTGCACTCCAAGTGAATTAGAGATAAAATAACAAAAAAAACATACAGCTGCGCATAATAAAGGTACAAAGGGGAAAGGGGTAGAGGTAGAGGAGGAAGGAGAGAGAGGAAAGATATCGAACAGCACTGCTGCACGAAGGAAAACTTTCTCGACAACGACGATGGATAGACGACCCCTTTTTCATTCACCCCTTTGGATAGTCGTCGTTCGTAGACGGATGGAAGGTTGGTTTTCCATGAAGCTTTTTGTGCAACATGCTTTCCGATCCCTTTTTTGTATGTACACTGCCAAAAAATGGTAGCAAACATTGCATATAACTAATCGATCTTCCCAGTCCAACTCAATTGCTGCCAACGGGAGCTCAGCAAGGCAGAAAAGGTAGAGAGATTGGGGTCCTCTGACATCAAGCAAAAAAAAACAAAGAACAGGACAGGTGAGAGGAGGGGGGCGGAGAGACGAGAATGAGATGGTGGGACAAAAGACCGCATGGCTGGAAAGTTGACAAAAGAGGTTCCCGTCTACCCAATAGCCCTTCGCCATTTGAGGGACAGAAGGCTTCCCGCATGTCCCCCAGCCCCTTTCCCAGTCGCGCTTCTCCACCAGAATGATGCATGGTATTGTAATCCAACTCTGTTGTCATTCTGTCATACACTTCTTTTTTTTTTCTTCGTGAGGTTGTGTGAGTTGACAGACATGTTTTTCATACGTTCGCCCACAAAAGAGAACGGAAAGAAGGTCTGAATAAGACAAGAGTACGACCTAAAGGCATTCAAAGGGGCGTCAGATACACACGGTTGCTTTTGCTTTGCCTGCTTGCTTTGCGTTTGCCTGCTGCAGCTAGCAGGGCCAACAAGGGCACACACACAACAAAACTTGCAATCAACCACCACTCTCGCTCTCATCGCTCATCATCTCACCTCCTAATCCCCATTCAACATTCCTCCTCCTCTCTTTCTCCTGGAATGAGTTTCTCCGCAATGGTCTTGCGCATATAGTAACCCTCCTCGTCCTCCTATTTCCTCTTCGTCTTCCACCGCTTGACCCCACTCCACCCTATCTACACATACACATACACTCTCCCTTCTCCTCGACTACACTGTACCCTTTCTCCACCTCGGACCTACGTTTCGTTCTCTTTCACCTTCTTCACCATTGCCTCATTGCGTTACCCGTAGTCATCACTTCATGACCCATTCCGTCGCTCCGAGCGCGACAGCCTCGGCGTCCACCTCTAGCGCGGAACCCTACTCCCTGCCACCCAATTTCAAGGGTCTCATCCAGCAATATCTTGCCATCAGCATCCCAACCATTACCTTTACCACCGAGCTCGTCGACCTTCTGGACCAGGCCCAGGTCCGACTGCACTCGACGCGTGTCAAGGTGGTGATTCGTTGGTGGAAGCAGGAACGCGCCAGTGCTCTCGCTGTGTATCCAAAGCTCAACAACGCGCCCGATCTTATCCACCGTAATGTCTTGCAGCTACCCAATACCCAAGAGCCTTCATATGTCTCTTCCTACCATGCTCTCGACGCATCCTCGTCCGCGGCTCAGCCGACTCTGCCACCAGTGCTCTCATCCTCCTCTTCAAAACATCCGCAGCACCACCAAAATCAGCAGCAGCAGCGTCAAGGCCGAATTCGAGGCCAATTGAAACGGCTATTGGGGACGAAGAACAAGCAACATCTTCATCGTACACAACAGTCGCCTCTAGATGGTACTAGCAAAGATACAGCAGCAGCTTCCAGTCACCAACGGCACCAACAACAGCAACAGCGGCAGGAAATACAAAAGGGGAAAGGAAACCTGTTTAAACGAATCTTTTCCTCCAAGGGACCCTCGACCCCTCGTTCTCGCTCTGCTGCCGCTGCCCCTGAGCAAGAGGAACGAGATGGTGTTGCTGTATCTCCGTCTGATCCAGTCCGCTCAGCATCGACAAACAACAACAATAATAATAATAATCATAATCATAATAACAGCAGTACATACAATAATCCCACCAGCACCGCCAGGGACAGCAAGCCCTTACCAGATTTACCCGAGTCTGCACTACCCTCGACAGTCGCCTACCCTCTCCGGAGTTCGCTGGAACTGTTCCACCAGTATGTACATAACATGTCGGCTGTGATGCTCGAGATTCACATCTGCCCTGACCTGGTGGCTCTGGCCACTGTACCAGACATGTCAGAGTTGTTCAGCAACCTCAACGGAACCTTCTCGGGAGTGTTTCCATTTGTTGCTGCTGTGCCTTCAAGAATTGCCCACCATGCATCCATGGCGGAAAGGATGCTCGGTAAACGCGCCATTCTGGGTATGGTCGTCTTTCAGGCTTGGTTTCAGGACACGTCGGACGTTGCAGATACGTCGGAGGACGCCGAGTCGACTTCTGCTGGCTCGCCTTTGTCAGAACGCTTGGAATCCCTCGATGACCGCCTTTCATCGCCACCGACCCACTCCATACACAAACCACATCCACAACCACATCTTGTCCCCCATATGCCTCCACTCCACGCTTCTCATCCCCACCCGCATCCTCGCCCCCCATTCTCACAAGTCCAACAACACGAAAATCAATTTCGTCCACAACAACACCATCACCAGCGTCAGCCATCTCAAGGGGAGGGACTCCACCAGGCACAGCAGAACCATCCAATATACCACCCGCACCATCCACGCCAGCATGCTACCAACTATACTTCACACCATCCATATGCACAAGAGCAGCCACAAACGTTTCAGCAACCTGTCTTGTATCCTGATCAGCAACAACAACAACAGCAACAACAGCAACAACACCAGTATGCGAGCTCCTCGTACCAGAAATATCCACACCCGCACCAACCACACCATGCATATCCAGCCCAGAATCCAACCCACCAAAGCCAAATCCCGCCTCTCCAACCAGCCTGTCGGAACGCGCACCAAGGTCCTGAGCCACCACCACCATCGTCGCAGAATACTATGCTTCCTCAGCAGCGACTCTTACCGCCCGGGACTCGACCGGGTCGCATTCAAATCCCAGTCCCCCAAGTAGAGTCGTCACCAATGAATGCCGGAACCAATACAGCACCGCTATCATCGAGCAGCAAAGATGCACCGCTGCGACATGTTCGACAGCGATCCACAATGGATGACTATGCACGGCTAGCAGCGTACGAGCCTCGCATGTCGGCCGAGACTAATCGCACCACCCCGAGCTCGCGTTCACGGCCACGGTCAGATGCAACTGCGACAGCCATTGGCCGTCTTGGCACATTGTTGATGCGTGGTGAACAATTGATGCAAGGTAATGAAACGATAAATATGCTAAAGAAACCACATTGACCTCTTTTTTGTCATGTCTTGCCCATATATTTTTTTCTCCTCTATACATCCCCTTTTCTTTCCCTTATTTTGCTTCTTGCTCTATACTATGCAGTCGAATCATTCATACTTCCACGCATGCTGCTTTGTTTGTATATTTTTTTGGCTGTTTTGGAATGGAGGATTCAGACATCCGTCACCATCTCGCTATTTTCAATTCGAAAAAAAAACATGACGAAGGATAGGCTCAGCTGACCCCCTATTTCGTTCCTGTTTGCTAAAAAAACACAAAAACCCATTTCTGTTTACGCCCAATTTTCGTTGTTTTTTTTCTCTCTCCTTTTGTAGGCATCAAGACGAGCTTTGACCTCGATCCAGAAGAAGTACGGGTGCGGGAAGATTCAGCTCAGCAACGACTCCGAGGTCGTGCTTCGCATGGGGAGATACAATCGCGTACCCCTATTGCTTCTACTCCGCGCCAATCACGACCCGTGTCATTTCCTCCCGACTCCTCCTCGTGGATAGCCAGCAATAACAACAATAACAAGGACCCTGTCCCGTACTGGCCCAACCATTCTCGATTCACGCTTGAAGTGTCGGTGTGCACAGCCTACCTCACCTCACGTTCGCTTCTCAAGCGGTCAAAGTCTTCTCGACTCTCGCTGCCGTCAAAGTCTACCGCGTGTGTGCCACCAAAACCGCTGCCGTCGTCGACAGCGGCGGCCACAACAACCACAGTGACAACAAAGAAGAGTGGTGCGCCCTTCAGCAAGTCGCCGTTGCCGCTGCCTCCGTCTTCACAGCCACCTCACCACCACCACCACCAGCAAGAAGAAGACTCGAATGAGGCTCACCAACAGCAGGATATGCAACTACAGCAGCCTAGTCGAACACCGAGATATCGAGAGTCACTCGACGATCGTGGACGGACATCGACAACATTGGCGCCTGCTGAGGTGAGTGGTCCTTTTGACCAAACTCTGTGGTCATTACGACGTTCCGAAACGGATGGTGTTTTGTCATTGACGGCTCTGAAGCGTGCACAAGAAGGCGAAGAAGATAGTGGTGATAATGATAATGCACCTAGAAGCCCTGTAAAGCACCAGACAGACCCATACCCACTGCCCCAACAGCAACCTTTAGGGTCACCTGCTGCGTTGCCGTCATCGTCATTGTCATCGTCTCGTCCTCCCCATGCCACACACCCTCCTCGTCGCCAGTTACGAAGGTCAGGGCCGCCCATCCGTCCTTTGTCTGTATCACTGACCATGCCAGCCTTTTCCCAATTCCTGCAGCAGCAGCGCCAGAACCTTTCGTTGCCGTCGCAACGTCAAGCCTCAAAGACCGATGTCGCTACTACCGGTTACCAGTCCTTTGGACCTGTTCCTGATCAACCCGACGCTACCGCTACGGTTCCATCATCGTCTGCTGTTGTCCCGCGACGCCAACACCACCAGCTGGAAAGCCTTTCAGGCATGAGAGACGAGGCAGCCTCTGAACGAGGTGCAGCAGCTCCTGCATCTTCTTTGACGCCATCGGCGTTTGTGCCTGTTCTGTCAACAGCATCGCGAGAGCCACTGCATGATGAACCAGATAGCGATGAGGACTATGGTCATCATCACCATCATCAACGTCATCGTCAACATCAGCCACCATCAGCTTCGACGACAGCAGCAACAACAAGGCCTCCTGTACACCACCGAGACACTGAGCAACAGCCGCTCTCACCAGCCGAGCGCCGCCGCGAACTAGCGCGTCGAGAAGAGCGAAAAGACGAGTATCAACGACAGCGCGAGTTGCTGAACCGTGCTCATCCTGTTCCACGCCAGCGCCATCGACGCAAGCGGCTCGATAGCCAGGACCGACTCCAGATCCGGATGAACCCCACACAGATTGCAAAGTTGGGCCAATTGCCACCGGACGTGTTCCCGGCGCGCACGGAGTCTCATCTGATCGTGCCTGCACTGTTGTCTGGCAGTAGTAGTAGTGGTAGCAGTGGCACGAATTCCGAGGTGAGCAGTGTTTATGGAGGAGGAGCAGGCGGTGCTAGTACTGGTGCTGGTGAGACGGATGGCTGGCAACATCATCAGTCTTCATCTCGACATCAACAGCTGTCGAATCAACGCCGTCGTATGTTCGGAGGCGAAAGTGGTGCAATGGCTGAGGACGATGAAGAATTGATGGCGCGTCGACGTCGTCAGGGACTCAAGGGCAAAGGACGAGCCGACAATGGTGGCATGTCCATGCGTTCTACTTATGACCCCGAAATGACCACGTCTCGCCGTTCACGCGAAAGTTTCTCGAGCAAGCATCTGCGACAGAAGCAGCAACAAGCTGCTGCTGCTGCTGCTGCTGGTGTATCGGGCACTACCTCCAGACTCCGGGCAAAGGGCTCGGCTAGCTACCATCATCCCCCAAGACACCGTCGCGACCATAGTAACACCAGTGGCAGTATGAGTGACTATCTCACGCGTAGCAACCGGAGTATGAGCGAGAGCTCGGCGTATGGATACGACAGCTTTGAGGAAGAGTTCCCACAGCCGTTGTCTCATGCTCGGATGCAACACCATCATCGACGTGAGGCTTCGATGGCGGAGCATGTATTGCCACAACCTTCGCCCTTCCGTCGAGGTCAGTCTTCTCAATCGTCAAGTCGATGGCATGCAGCAGGTCAAGAAGCATCATTGCCCTCGTCATCAACGCGTGCACCAAGGTCTATGGCTACCAAAAAGTCGAACAAGGCCAAGTCAAAGACTGCAAAGAAGCGAACTCACCCACAACGGTTCGACTTTGTAGCCAAGACGAATGTATTGCTGACGCCTGAAACGATGGCAACGCTGATGATGCGACGTCTCGCCGTGGAGGTGTGGAAGGTGAACCAACGAACCAAAGAGGCTACGGATCTTGGAGTGGCCAAGGTGCCGCTGTCCAAACTCATTCGTGAGATTATGCAGAAAATGCAGGAACAGCAGCAGCAACAGCAGCAACAACAACTACTACAAGATTCGTCGTCGCTGTCGCCCACACAGTCTTGGGCAAGTGCTCCATGGAAGACACATTCTCGACGAGGCGATTCACAGCACTCGCAGTATTTCACGCACTCTCGTCAGTCGTCGATGCATCATCTCCACTCTAACCCCCATGCGTATCCGTACGCGCAGGAGCAACAAGGCGATCCCAAACGGCCACAACACTCTAACCATCGCCATCACTATGGTCACGAGGGTGCAGGTTATGGAAATAGCGGAGCTCCATCGTCGCGACATCTCCAGACACAGGCATCGTTCTCTGGGACATCATACTCGGCACGACGCGCACCTGTCCCAGAGATCGCGACGACGTCCAAGTATGGATCGACGCTGATGGCAACACCGTTCTTCCCACTTGAAGACGACCATCATCGGCGACAGCGACAGCAGCATTACCAGCGACAACAGTATCAACAACAGCAGCAACAACAACAGCAACAACGATCATCAACTCCACACTTGAATCGTCGGCCAACATTGTGGGAGCTTGGCCCTCGGATGTACCGCATCCATTCTCGACGCGGGACGGTGATTGGCCATTTAGAAGCTGTGGTCAAGATGCGCCCCCGCGGAGACTCGCAGTCAGACGTGTCTGTCTTTTCGCGAGCTGCATAAAACATGAAAAAAGCCAACAAAAAGAAACAGCAGCATCCATCCTTTTTTCTTACTATTTTATTACTACTTTATACACACCTAGCTTATATTTCTATAATCCCCATTCTTCATCATCATTTTTTTAATATTGTTACATTAGACCTGGTTAATTGTACAATTCTGGATAAAGACTTCAATTTCTTAAAGGCTATCTCCTGTTTCTCTTCTTTTTTTTTCCTGGTGTGGTAGACAACGTGCGCTTCATCCGACTACGTATTCTTAGAAGCGAGATGCTCCTTTTTAAGGAAGCAAAATATAACTAGAGATGCATATATTTAACCGTTGAAGTTGGGTTATGTAGGGGAGGGAGTTCTATAGTATCAAGTGAATGTGCTTTCAACAGAAAAACAAGAAGACCAATAGGAGCAGTAACTGCGAACAATGTCTCGGCTGATTGAGAAGGGAAATAGATGAGAGAATAGGGGAACGAAGGGGGGTGAGGAGTGAAAGAGAAAATGGGGTAGTTTGAAAGTCATAACTGCCCAAAGGTGGGCTATCCCAAAAGTAGGACACCCTTATTCACATGTTGGACAAAGACACAAATAGTCCCTTTCTCTGCCTATGATGGTTGGTGACCACCATCCATGGACAAGAGAAAGAGATGAGTTTTTCTCGAAGGGGGAGAGGATAAAAACAGATCTGCATCCTCGGATTAAAACCAAACAACTTGTTTGCAACGTTTTTTCTTTGTCCCTTTTCATCGGCTTTCTCCCCTCCCCCTTGCTTGTTGCAGCAAGCCCATACAAGTTTATGTGTCTTTGCCTCGTATACTTGGGCTGTTTGCTCGAGTTAACAGCAAAACTCAACAGAATAACCTATTATTGTGTCCGTATTAACCCCCAAATCATAGAAAGTGCTGTCGAATCGAGTAATAACAGGACACCAACCTTTTTGCCTTTTGCCTTTTGCCACAATTGAGTTAATCGAATAGAGTTTATGAGTGGCTCTAGAAGACAAGTCGACACCCATCCCTTTTCGACTCCTTTTTTTTATATATTCTTGGGCTTGCTCATCGCCACCTCGTGATGTCGGCTCTTCTTAGAACTCTCATTCTGTTCATTTTCATTGCATGTTTTTCTCTCATCATTTCTCTCCTCTGCAATCTCCACGCTGTGTGACCAAGGAAGCCCTAACCTTCCACAAAAAAAAAATCACTGGCACTGACTCCTCACCCCCTCCTTTCCCACAAGTGACCTGGGGCGCCTGAGTATCCAAACCCCAATCAGATCATACACACTATGGCTACTACCAACGGCACATCCACAGAGCTCGAGCAAGAGCAAGGGCCGTCAGCCAACACTACTACTAGTACTACTAGTACTACTACGACTACTACGGCATCGACGCCACAAGCTCTCGAGATCCCAGAAATCCTCGAGCTTATCCTTTCCTATGTCTTTGCGCTTTCCATCCGACCGAGCGCCATGCCGTGGATGACCCACTACAACGGACCCTCGAATCTCGAGTTTCAACAGCGGCCAAGGTACAATGCCTCTTTGTCGTCTTATCCTCATCAAAACCGTCATCCCACCGCCCCCTGCGTGCCAGGTCTGGTGGCCGGACGCCGAGCACGGCTAGTCTGTCGTCGTTGGAATGCTATTTACGAACAAATGGCACGTCTCCGGGTCATGGAATGGACCATGGCGCGTCGCCGGCTCAATGAATGGAAGTTATCCCCGGACGAGACCGGGACCCGTCGAGTGCGGAAGCCATCGTTACCCCCGATCCCACACGTTCCCTTTCATCCGCTGCAGTGTCAGCGCCTGGAATTAAACATTTTCCGCGAGCCCTATGGGTACGAGGGGACGGCTACCACGACGATCGAGCGCAGAAAAGTGCAGTGGGAAAGTTTGTTGACCGGCCTAGAGGGCTATCATTCGAATAATCGGAGCATTGAAGAGGACAACGACGACGACAACAACAGCGACAGCGACAATGCATGTGCGGGAGGATCAATGGGCATGAATAAGCAAAACCACATGAATGTAAAAGGAGAAGAAGAGAATGACATGGCTGTGCAACCTTGGCGACGATGGACAGGAGCAGCGCTGCGCGAGCTTTGTTTCCAGAGCACGGGTGGTATTGATATGTATCTACACTCGATCCTGCATGTAGCACACGTCAATCAGAGTCTCACACTTCTCGACATTCGTTTCAACTCTACGATCCAGTTTGACATTCACGTACTCTTGGTCAATGACGACAGTGGTAGTGGTAGTGGTGGTGGTGGTGGTGGTGTGATACTCCTTCCAAATCTGCAGCATCTGATGATCCACGGCGCCATCCTACGAGAGCCAACAACACCGCAGACGTCGGCCCAGTTGGCAGAGAGCACACCAGTCACTGTCGGATATTCAAATCCGCCCTTGGTAGATAACGACGATGGACGCGCAGATGCAGCAACGCTGCTCGACGACCTCCTCCCCTTCCAACTCAAACCACTGCGACCTTCAAAAGATCATCGACGAAAGGACAAGGACGACGACGACGACGACGACTATGAAGATGATGATGACGAAGAGGATGAAGACCGCCTGCTGGTCAAGCGCAAGCTCCGGACGTTCCATCTGAACAAATGTGACATCTCCAAGACATACCTCCTCACTTTGCTCCGACGGCTGGACCGGGCTTCACTGCGGTCACTTTCGCTCAATAACCTCTGGAAGCGCTACCATCGCACGGTGCCGTACAACATTTTCATCAATATACCGATTGCCTTCTTTGGCAGTACAGATGACACGCCTCTTGAGATGGACGATACGTCCGTGACGCCGATACTGTTACAAGAGTTGTACGGAGAAAGAATCAACAATGGAGTAGGAGCAACACTTGTTTCAGACGTGCATAACAACATTCGACAGCGTCTGCGACAGATGCTCGCTGACACTCGGCATCTCATCAAGCGTTTTCCCAACTTGGACAACATTAGTCTGCACGCATCGAACGATCGTGACGTCAATCCTCTGGATGCGTTGCTCCTGATACGGTCAATGATGCTTCATCGTCATAACAACAGCAGCAGTAAAAGTAGTAGTTGTAGTGGTGGTGGTGGTGGTGGTGGTGGTGGTGGTGGGCAGCAGGTTATCTCAGTTTCCCCAGGACGCGAAAGCAAACTGAACACATGGCATGTGTATCCTGGATTGGCAACGGATCGCCTAGAGACGATCAGCCTCGACTATTGGATGAACTCACACCACTCTTGGCCGTCATCCATCCTTATTAACGCAGCACTGACGCGGCTCGAGCTCAGTAGCGCACTCTTTGTCCAATCTACCGAAAATTCACCCTTGATCTGGCTCGTCAAGTTTCTGTGCAGCGACCTTGCACGCCATCTCAAGGAACTTGTCGCACCCAAGGCCTGTTATCCCATTGAGTATCTCACTCCACCACTAACTGATCTAGAAGAGGAGGAGGAAGAAGAAGAAGAAGAAGAGGCTGGTGATGACGATGACTACGAACAAGGAACAGATGGAGCAGCCCAGGATCAGACCCATGTGGTCGACAAGTCTCGCCAAGAGAACCATCAACAACAGTCATCCACGTCTTCGTCCGTTCTCAACCTCCTGGCAGGATGTTTCCCCGCCGTTTTGCGCCGCCGTTCTACCGCTACTACTTCTACTACCAAGCAAAAATCGTCCACCAAAGGGAAAAAATCGGCCAAGAAGAAACGCACCGCCGCCGCCACCACGACCTCTGCTGTTCGCTCCCGCCTTTCCATACTCCCATCCTTTTCCAACTCGCAGCCGCCCTACGACTGGAAATGCAAGTCCCTTGAACGCCTCGACATGTCCTTTGCATCAAAGTTTAATAGCAATTGGACACGCACGCGGTCGTCCCGTGCCGTGTACTCGTTCTTGGTCGCCACACTACCGGCTCTGCGCCACTTATGTATCCGCCAAGAATACGCCGCCATGACCATCAGTGGCGGCCTGTGTCTGATCACCCGGTTGCGGGATCTGGAACATTTTGAACTGCATGCAAACTTGCTCCAGCACTGGGGTGCATGCGAACAGGCCGACAGAGATGCTGTCCTCGGAATAGCCTCCAAAAACATGGCACCCATGACGAAGAAGATGAAGAACGGTAGCTGGTTGACTTCACCTTTGCCACACGCAAAATCAAAGAGTGTTTTTACTGAAGGTCGATATGGCGCCATCATGGTCTCTCATGACCTACCGTGGCTGCGTTCGGAAGATGCCATGGTCGATGGCGATAAAACTCTGGAGACTGACCAAGGCATACTACTACTACAACAACAAAGGACAACGATGACAAAGAAGAAGACAAAGAAGCCAGCGAAAATGTCAAGCCTGGCACTCTCGCGTCGCTTGGCGCTGATGGATTCTCATGGAGGCCATTTTGCCAAGGCGCCTGCTCGAGCGACTCTTTGGGACAAGCCTGCTTCTTCTGTGTCGTCCTCTTCTCCAGCGACAACTACAACCACGCCTCTGACACATGGATGTTGTTGGCGTAACATGAAACGAATCGTCCTCAAGGTCAACCACGCCTCTGAAGACGAGTTGAACACCCTTCGCGAAGCCATTTGTTCGGCTCGCCCAGACATTGAGTTTACATGCCAAATCATCGAGGAATCTGGCTACTGGAGCTATCACTAAGGCGCAACCAATATAAATGTATATATTATACCAACCATTATGTAAAGAGATGCAAAAAAGTCGTATATATTCATATATATTTTATTCCAATGGACATGACTATGGTGTGCCAGACACACCGAAAAAAATAGTGCTAAAAATACACGTGGGTGGGGAAGATGAAGAAAAAAAAAGAGATGTAAAGAACTATTCACAGCAATAAAAAAAGAAAAGAATTGTATAGACTGTCATTCTCTACACTTGGTCAATGTACAGTTCACAACAAACTCCTATATACGGAGATATAATAACGAGAGAAGAAGAGAAAAAGACAGTAGAAAAAGAAACAACAAGAAAAAAACAACAAAACGTCAGAAAGTAGGCTTATTAGAGCCTACTTCCTTTAAAAGTGCAGGTTCTCAAGACGAGGCGACAGCACAGCGTTCTCAATCATCTCTTCAACAGGACGGATGACCATCTCCGGGTATCGCTGGCTCTGCATCTGACGCAGGATCGCCTTGGCTGACTCGAGCTGTCCATTCTCAATATACGCCGTTGCCATGGCCGAATATGTCGAAGGCTCCTTCAGGATACGGTTGGGCTCAGGCTGCCAAGGATCGGCCATCATGCTAAACACCGCCTCAGCTGCTGGCACGTTTCGCGACAATCCAAAGGCACGAATCAACAGGTTCTCGATATAGGTGCTCGATGGCGATCCAGACTCCACCAACTCGTTGCGCATCTGAATCGCACGATCATACTGCTTCGCGGCAATCACCGACTCCATCATCGCCTGCAGAGCAGGACCCTCGGGACGAATCGACAACGCCTTCATCTCCTCATAAACACGCTCCGCCTCCTTCAGATTGTTCTGCTCGATGCCGTATGCGTGAATCATGGCACCATAGTGGGCCTCCTTGGGCTCTGTACCCTTGCTACGCATCTCATCCAGGACACGGTACGCGCCAGGCATGTCGAATGGTGCAATGCTGGAATGCGCCTCAATCAGCAGTGTATACGTGTGCTCTGTTGGGACAAGGCGGCGCTTAAGCATGTCGTTGTAATAGAACAAAGCCTGGTGACGATCCTTCTTCTGACGAACGTAGAACTGCATCATAGCGTTGTGAGGGCCATGGCGGGGCGTGTAGTTGCGTCGCGAAACCATCTCGTTGAAAAGCTTCTGCGCCATATCCTCACTGCCGACACGAGTGCACGCGCTGATGAGTGTGCCATAAGTCACCGAGTTGGGCTGAATGCTGGCTGAACGCATGTCCTCATAGACCTCAAGCACTTTTTCAATCTTGCGACCACGCGCCAGCTTGGCAATCACCACATTGTAGAAAAACACATTCGGCACCACCTTGTGACGTTTGACCTCCTCCAGGATTCGGAGAGCATCCTGCGCCTCATCAACAGCGCCGGTGGTTGTCGCAATCAACAAAGCTGCATAGCTCGTAGCGTCAGGGAACTGACCCAGCTGGATAATATCGTCGTAGCTCTTCTTGGCTCCGTCCATATCGCCGCGGTTGGCCGATGCAAACAACATGGCGTTGAAAACATCGTACTCGGCGGCACGGCGCTGCGACTTGTCCTGGATCATGTCGAGCGAGCGCTGAGCAATGTGGAACAGACGGTTAAAGTCGGCGCCCTTGTTCTTCTTTGCGCACAGCTGAATCGTCTGAGCAATCGCCTCTGCCGTCGGCACCTGGTTCTGCTTGATCATGTTGTCCAGTGTCTCCAGTGCAACAGCATAGAAGCCCGAATTGCATGCCTGAATAATCGAGTCTGAAGCATCCGACGGCTTACGAGCACCGACAGGAGAGGACGAGCCGTTAGAGCGGTTGTTGCGATGGTTGTTGTTCGAACGGTTGTTGCTGCTGACATGAATGTTGGAGACGTAGTCAGGGTAAACTTCCTGTACAGCACTGTCCCAGGCCTTGAGGCCCAAGGCATCACCTGTCTTGGCAAACGACTGCGAGACCTTGTGGCAGGCTTGTCTGGAAGGTGCCATACCCATTTCCTTAGCATCCAACAAGATCTCGATAAGAGAGCGATAACGAGTATTGGAGCGAGTCAGCGAAGCTTGCAGTGAAAGGAGGGTCTCGATATCATTCTGGTCCAACATGTTGCGCAATCCTGTCAACCCAATATCCGACTTGAGCTTCCTGTAAGTTTTTGTTGTTGAGTCTACAATGGTCATGTTGGGCCACATATTGTTCCTAAAGTTAAGAAAAAAAAATAAAGAGAAAGTTTGGAAAAGTGACAAACAAGGACGGGAAGAGAACAAGATTAGCAACGGGCCGAAAAAAAACACACACACAACACACAACACAACATATACACATACAACATAAAAAACGCAACCAAACAAGAGCAAAAAGTAGTTCACATGCATAGGATAAAAATACGCCACACAAACACTTACTTTGTCAAGAGCTGTGAAAGAGAGAGGGCCTGCTTAAAGTCATGGCTGCAGCTAAAGATATCGTCGGCCAACGAAGCATAGAGGTTCTTTTGGGGACGGGTCAGAACATGACCGGGCTTCGCTGTGCAGGCTACAAGGAGTGACAAAGCATGTTCGGCATCCTTGGGGCCGTGGTGCTGCAGCAGCTGAGCAACAATCCGTGAAGCAAGGTCATCGTCAGCCACTGCACCAACCGTCTGCATCTTTTGGAGACATGAAAAGACGATAGCTGGGTCCTCATGACCACGCTCGACAGCGTTCCAAGCATTGCGAGCAAGCTCACTGTGCAGGAAGGCAGTGTCGTTGTCCTGAGAAGACTGGTGTGCGGTGGGGATGGCATGACTGTTGCGGCTGTGAACGGCTGCGGCAGCGGCTGCAGCGGCAGTGTCCTTGGGGAAGTGGATACTGGCAGCGATAGAGCCGTGGAAGGGAGGCAACTGCTGGTGGCCCAGCTGGGCACTGATGTGTTGGTGGTACTGGCGCGAGGCGAAGGAAGAGGAAGGCGCAAGGTGGTGGTAGTACGGCTGCTGGTACAGGCTGTGGTGGTGGAGGCCATACTGGTTGGCCTGGTGGTTGTTCTCACGGTTGGAGTTTGTGGAGGAGAAGGAGCGAACCGGGTTAGTCGGCACGTTGGCCGAGGGTTGCGCAGTGCGCTGACCGAGAGAGATGACTGTGTTCTTTGAAGAGGACCCTCCAACAGGGAGCAGCTGCCTGGAGACATTCTGCCTCGTCAGGTGCAGCGCTGTGGTCTTGACGTTCATCATTTTGGGTAGCGTAGACAGTAGTGGGTATTGCTCAAGAAAAGGAGAATGGGCGAGCAATCAGCAGGAAAAATAGATAAAAAGAAGGTATATAATGAGGAAAGTATGGGGAAGGGGAGAATGCTTTTGGGGAAGAGAGAGGGGGGGAAGTGGGATAGAGAGAGAGGAAAGGGTGCGTGGCAAAAAGAATAAGCAGAAAATGGTATCAACAGCACAAGGGCAAGCTGTTTTTTGAGTCAGGCAGAAGGAGTCAGTCCAGTCAGGTCACCTTTCGTTATATTTCAATCAGGGACCTCGTATGTGCAGTCAGGTACCAAACAACAAATAACCTGTTGCTGCAACAGACAAAGACAGATAATGCAAAATAAAGGAGTGGAGAGAATGAAAAAAGAGAGTAATGAGAGAAGAAGAAGATCGTAATCCTCTCACTGATGGAGTTGTTGTTGTTGTTTTTTTTTGAAAGGGAGGTTGGAGAATCAAATGGAAGAAGAAGAAAGAAGAAGAAGAAGAATAGGAGGGAGGGGGGTGATCGTATATGGTGATTTTGACTCTATTGCCCTGTTGGGGAGGGGATTGTTTGGGTGGGATGAGCGCTGGTTGACCTACCTGTGTGCCATACTCTCTCTCTCTCTCTCTCTCTCTTTGCTCTGTGGGCGGAGAAACACAGCAAGAGCCAAATGATGGCATCAAACCGCTCTGATGCCCAAAATGGGAAAAGCGATCATTACCGAAGTGAGACACTCTCAAATTTGCCCTCTGCCTGCTCCTCCTCCTCATCCTTCCTCATCCTTCCTTCTCCCTCCCCCCTCCCTCTCTCTTTTGTAAATGGCTTGCCGGGTTATTCCCTTCACCGCACACACCATCTCCAACTCCACCCGGTCTGTTCCCCGCTCCCCCCTTCTCAACCCTCCCTTTCCATCCCTTGTTGCTTTCCAATCTCCAAATAGACCGTCCTTCAACATCCCAACATCATGACAAAAAAAAACAAGAGACAACTTGCTCAACTGGCAGCAACCTTGCCTGACACATGATAGCCGTTGCAAAGGGCAAACAACACAGACCAGGACTGGACAAAAAAAGCAACGGCTGGTTATCGTGAGACACAAACAACTGCAGATTTTAATCAAATGCCCGCCTATCTTTAGATAGCGCTCGCCTTCTTTTGTACCTGGCTACCGTGGTAGAGGCGCTCGTCCTGTGGGCGCGCCTTGACTGATCCACGGTCTGGCACCTGAGGGAGGTAGTGCAACTGAGGTCGGAACTGCAGCCGCTGAGCATTCGACCACCGCGTGATCCGGTCTGGAATGTAGTTGAGGAACACCTTCCGAACCATGTCCGCCATCCATCCATGCGAGGACATGATCTTACCAAACTGCCGTGCATTCTTGAGCGCTGCCTTGGCAATCGGGTGACGCCGCTGGTAGTACAGCTCAAACACCTTCGTGATCTCATCCTGCGAGGTGCCCTGCATGTCCACCAGCAGATTGGCCAGGCATACACCCTCAAGAATCGCCAGGTTGGCACCCAGGCCCGACGAGGGCACAATCTTGTGGCACGAATCGCCCAACAGCACGGCACGTCCATAGTACCAGCAATCAAACGCCTTTTCCTCCAGCATCACCTTGGAAATAAACTCGCGTGGTGTCCTGTCGATAATGTCGCCAAGCGTGCCGCCATAGATGCTAGGCTGGTGACGCACATACTCGATCATCTCTTGCACGGCCTCCGGTCCCCACTCGCTGACTTTGAAATTTTCATTCCGGTTGGCCTCTGCGCCTTCCACATTACGCAACACGGCCCAAGAAATTCTGTTGTTGGGCAGAGGCATATAAATTGCCTTGAGTGCACAATCCCCAATACAAAAATCGATCATATCATCATCGGTGCCAGTTTGTTGGGACAGAGAAAGCCAGGTAAGCCGAGTATAAAAAAAAAAAGGTGCGACAAAAAATATTAGCATGCATAAAACTCAAACGTACAAAAACATAGATACAAGCATGTAGAAAATTGCATCGTTGCACTGCTCGGACGATCTGTAGCCAAAAACCATGAAGCTCTGACAAAAACATTCCATTAAACATTTCCAGTGCCCATGCAAATATAAAAAAACAATGATTGTCAATTAGACAATTAAAGAAACTTAGAAACTTACATAGAATGGTTCCTTTCGGCTGAGAACAATCTCAAAGTCGCATGTCATGTCTCTCAAAGTTGGGTGAAAGTTGGGTTCCAAAGGCTCAGTGACACCGACCAAACAGTGCTAAAAGTACCATTGACAATAAAGGAAAGATGCAGCGAGTGTGAGAAAGCTAAAGGCATGGCAGTTGGGGGACAAACAAACCATTGGATGGCTTGAGACACTTTTTTTTTTGTAGATCTTAAATTCCCTCTCCAGTTGTTTCAGCTACAACACTCAGGAACAGATGAAAA